>JAFEMH010000878.1:490000-595188 GCA_022495995.1 Adenophora triphylla var. japonica | reverse complement strand
CAAGGAAGAATGTTAAAGACAGAACTGACTATGTCAAGGATGATAATGCCCTCGCGGTGGAGGGCGAGGAAATCAGCCTGGTGGAAGAGGTGGAGGCACGGTGGTCGTGCAAATCTGGCCGAATTATTCGATTCACAAGATTAAACGCCAGGCCGAGCGAGATTTTGAGGGCGGTGGAGTTACCGGCGGCATTCGAGATGACGGATAGAGGAAGAAGAAACTTGAACCAGTATTGTAATTATCATAGAGACAGAGGGCATGAGGCTGATAAATGTTACAACTTGAAAAAGGTGATCCAAGGTAAAATTGACAGGGGGAGTTGCAGGAGTATATATGGCAGGAACAGAATGTGGCGGCTCAAGGAGGAAATGGTGAGAGGAATGAAATATTGGTGATTCATGAGCCAGCTAGTATTACCTGTCTATGTAATCAGATCATGTCACTGTCGCATACCTGCCATATTCCCGCTTACCCGTCAAGTGAAGAGAGGATTATTAGCTTTTTAAGGCGAGAAATGGCTTTAACACCCAGCCATGGATGTCAGCCCGTAGTGATTACAATTGCTCCAGGAAACAATATACTACACAGAGTGTTGGTGGACTCAGGAGCAAGTCGCAACATCCTATACTATGAAGCTTTTAAGAAAATGAGATATACAGAGGCCAATCTGGTGCCGTACAAAGGATTTCTGGAGGGGTTTACGAACCATACAGTGCGGGTCAAGGGAACGATCTCATTGGCGGTAGAGATAGGAGAGGACGAAAAGGCGAGAACCCGTACGGTGGAGTTCATGGTGATAGACCTGGTGTCGCCATATAATGCCATTGTAGGTATTCCGTTTATGCAGACTTTCGAGATGGTTGTGTCTATCCCGCATCAACGAGTCAAATTCCCCACCCCGAAAGGAATAGCTTGTTTGAAAAGTGAAGTTAAAGAAGTAATTCAGAAGAAGATCGAGATCCAAACTGCGGCAAGGGCAAGTTCTAGTTCACTTTCAACATCTTTAGCAATCCGAGATGCGAAAGTCAATATGGTCACAGACTTGGAGGAGGAAGGGCTGCGAGAAATGAGTAATATGCGGGACATTGATGAAGAGGTGGTTGAGGAGAATTCTGAAGTAAGTTTGAGGACCCAGGGGGCAATACAGGCCAAGAAGGAAGGGGCAAGATTGGTTGAATTTATCAAAATGAAAGAGCCAAGAATTGAGGAAATAGTTGAATTTGAGGACGAGAAGTATGAAGAGATGGGGGTGGAAGCAATTGAAGTTTTACGGCAAGATGGCGATAATGGGGGTGAAAGCGACATTAAGAAGGACAAGGAATGTCATAGAGGAAAGAAGGAAAGTGGAATGGTGGTGAGCACATGGTAGACGCGAGGTAACATGTGGAAAATGCTTTAAGCGATATCATCAACAAAGAAGTAAGAAGTAATTTATTTATTTAATAGTATGCTTATTAAAATCGTATGAAGATTGAATATTAGGAATATATGGAGTTTTCCACTTATGAATGAAAATTATGCATGTTTTGAAGAGGTTATATGAAATGATAGTGTTATGAATGGAAGTTATATACATCTTGAAAATGCTAAACGAAATGAAAATAATGAAATGAAAGTATGAAAGTTTACGATTTAAGTTTGTGTTGCTTTTATCGAATGTTGTCTAGTAATAATGTTTATATGATATGTCGTCAAAAACAGAAAAGTAAGTCGCTAGGAGTAAAGTTGCCTAAAGACAACTTCACTTTTTCGATGGGAGTATAAGTATATGGTGGTATCTCGCCAAAGATAAGAAGGTAAAAGGTTTTTGATGAACTATCAAAACAAATTGCAAGTCGCATGAAATTGCAAAGGAAAGAGAGTCTATCTCGCCTTTATGGCATGTAAAGATATGACTATAAAAAGAAAGTCTACGGACTATAAAAAGAAATTCTACGGATTATAAACAAGAAAGTCTACGGACTATAAACATGAAAGTCCCATCTCGCCTGAATGGCATGTATATGGATGCGACTATAAACAGGAAGGAAAGTCCCATCTCGCCTGTATGGCATGTATATGGATGCGACTATAAACAGGAAAGAAAGTCCCATCTCGCATGTATAGCATGCATATGGATGCGACTATAAACAGGAAAGAAAGTCCCATCTCGCCTGAATGGCATGTATATGGATGCGACTATAAACGAGAAAGTCTATACCGACTATAAACGAGAAAGTCTATACCGACTATAAACGAGAAAGTCTATACCGACTATAAACGAGAAAGTCTATATCGACTATAAGCGTGAAAGAAGCCCATCTCGCCTAAATGGCATATAAAGATGTGGCATGTATGAAAGGAAGCACATCTCGCCTGAATGGCATGTAAAGATGTCGCTAAAGGGGAAATGAATATATCTCGCCGGAAGGGCGTAAAAAGATATAAATCAAGGAAGAAAGGCATATTTTGCTTTAAGGCAAGTAAAGATATGGAGGCACAAAATAAAGAAATTATTCTAAGTAAAGGGTATGAAGAAAGCAAGGATGAAATCAACAAAGATAAAAGTAAGCGACATGTACACTATAAGTAAAGTCGCCTAAAGACGACTTCACTTTTTCGATGGGAGTATAAGTATGGGGTACCTGTCATGCAAAAAGGAGATTTTTGATGAACTATCAAAACAAAGCTATAAGGGCGAGATATAAAGGATAAAACAAACAAATAAAGCATAAAGGTAAAGGGGCAAGCTCGAAGGCCGCAAATTTACATTGTTCAGAGGCACACAGGCCCAAATAAAGAAAGTAAATTGTTTTGCCACCAAGGCGAGTTACAAAAAGTGGTCAAAAGAAGCTAAGTACTAAAGCAGAATCAAGTGGAAGCATTTGGTTCATCAGTTGGTGCGGGTTGAGTGGAGCTGGAGGCCGCAAGAGCAAGAGCCTTTGCATCATCCAAAAGTTTATGCTTGTGTTCCAGTTGATTATTCCATAGAGTAAGAACATTTAGAACTTGAAGAGGAGTGGGAGTCCAAGGCGACTTACCCAATAGTGCATCTTCTTCTGCAAGGTCATTGAGTTCTTCAGGAGAGTAGGGAACCATAGGATGACCACGACGGCATATCTCGCTGAAAATTGGTTCTGAACCCCACTTGGCAAGTCGCTCGATTGTAATGGCGGGGATTTCAGAGGCATCCGCGGCAGCAGCTCGCATGACTTGTAGAGAGGTTTGGTCGCCAATGTCAATAAGATCATCTTTAAGTTTGGTCACATCAGCATTGAGAGATGTGATTTCAGCGACCTTACCTGTTAGTTCTTCCCGCAGTTTGGCTATCTCGCCTTGGAAGAATTGAGTGTCAGTGGCATGAGTCTTCTTTAAAGTCTCATTCTCGCTCAGAAGTTTGGCGGCATTTTCCTTGACAGAAGTGAGTTCAGCAGTAGCATTGTCGAGGTCGGTTTTGGCGACATTGAGTTTGGCGTTGACATTCTCAAGTTGATTTTGGGAAGTAGTTAAGTCCGTTTTCAGCTTATCTCGCTCTCCCTCCAAGTTGGTTATCGTGGCATCCCGCCTTCCAACTCTACCGCGAAGGATATCTTTATCACGCCTCAAAATTTGGTTTGCAGCCTTCAAGCTCGTGGCTTCATTATTAAGACGAGTGTTTTTCTCGCTAATACCCATTATGGAAGCTCCTAGCTGAGAAAGTTACCAATTGAAAATTAAAAGATAACAATGGATAAGGTCAAGAATAATCAAGGAAAGAAAGGGCGACATACCAGTAAAAAGTATATCCCAGCTTGAAAGGCGGCATGGTCAGGGTCCATCTGGGCAACATGTCGCACTTGGATGGGGTCACTGGCTCTAATCAAAGCTGAGCTACCCAATAGACACTCTTCCGCGCTGCGAGTTTCATTAATTAAGCCCTTCAAGCGGGGGACTTTGGCGGCCTCCTTGCTAAGCTCAAAAAGCCCTTCAAAGTCAGTGGGCTTCAAAAAGTTTTCTTGAAGCCAGATAGGGGTGGGAAGAGCAGCAGAAGTTTGTGGGTCGCAGGGAGTTGAAGGAGAGTTGGAGACATTGGTTAAGTCGCATATGTCTATCTCGTGGGAAGGAGGAACTTCAACTTGGTTGGGCTCAATAACATTGCCCTCTAGAGTTGGAGAATCAGTTTGAATAGAATCAGAAGGGGGAACCTCAACAGTATCTGTCGCTGTGGCATCATTGGTCGGCGGAACAATGTTTGGTGAGATATTGCTTTTAGTAGTTAGCAGGATGGAAACTGGCGAGATATTAACATCAGTAGATGGAACAACTTGAGTTGGAGCAGGGTTTGGCGGGATAATTTCTGGAGCAGGAGGAGCAGGAGGAGCGACACTGGGTAAAGTTGCAGCGAGCCTTTTTTGTCGTTTGGCTCGGGAATCAGGATTAGTAGGCTTTGCCCTATCCCTGGGAGGATTTTGGGATTTTTACAAAGCAATTTCTTCTTTATCAATCCCATCAAGGGATAGTGGCAAGGGAAGATCGGCGGGAAGAGCAGCGAGTTCACCATCTAGGGCGCTGGTAATTCTTTTCATCCTTCTGTCAGTTTCAAGGTTGGCGTTTTGGCGGCTTTCCATGGTTTTAGCTCGATGATCTGGAGATAAAGAAAAAGTAAGTTAAAAGTTAGAGTAATGCAAACATAAGCCAAATTGAAAAAGGAGTAAGGGTAAAGAAAGTACATACAAAGAACAGTATTCATGGCGGAACAATGACGAGTACCCTTGCACGATTGGCACTCATGAGCATATTTATTATCTGTATGACGCTCCCATCCATCGAAGTAAACGTGGCTTATTGGAACCCGCGGTGGGACACGGGGTAAGTTGTCCGCAATCCCAACTTGGTCAAGTAGGGCCCTGTCTCGCAAAATGCCCCTCCAAGAAATAAGAGGTTGAGGAGTATCAGCGGGAGAATCGGCGGGAAGGGCAATGAGTGCACGAATGGCGGCACAAAG
This sequence comes from Adenophora triphylla var. japonica, assembly GCA_022495995.1. NCBI lineage: Eukaryota > Viridiplantae > Streptophyta > Magnoliopsida > Asterales > Campanulaceae > Adenophora > Adenophora triphylla. The sequence goes on along the minus strand of JAFEMH010000878.1, from coordinate 590,225 downwards.
GGTACTGTCGCCAACAACAGAAGCATCTTTAGTTTCAATTTGGGGTTTGATGGGGTTGAGATCAGCAGGATGAGACCATCCCACGCGGGAAACGATAAAGAGTGGGTCGCTCAGCCATTCATGAACTTTGGTAGGCAAAGGGGTAAGAATTTTGGGGCCTCGATGGTATTGAAGAGATAGGCGGGTTTCTTCTATGTCGTTGTCAAGTTTGGTGGTTTGTTTATATCCTTTAAAAAAGGCTAACTAAAGCTGTAATGGTGGGTTCTCTTCTTAAGGCGCGACAAATAGTAATAAAAGAGGTAATGATCCTAATGGCATTAGGATGAATTTCTGTGATCATGGCCTGGGCTTTGTATAAAACCTCACAAAGGAAAGGATCTAAGGGGATCCTAAGGCCGGCCTTAAGCTGAGAAGGGAAGATAACTATACCATCACGCATTTCTCGCAGATGGGCGAGAGAAGTACTTCCTTGGTAATCAGAAATGCGGTAAATAGAACGGTCTATGTGGTAAAGACTATGCCAAGTGGTAATGGGATTGGGTATGAGAGAACTGGTGTCGGGGGCGAGAGAAGATCCCGCCTCTGCATGAGCGGGATTGATAAAGAGGTTACCTTCATCCAAGTTCAAATTTTGGACCCCAGTGGAAGGGGATTGCTGGATGTTGCAGCGGGAGGAGAAGTCACTTGATCAGCCATCTCGTGGGAATCACTGGAAGAAGAAGAAGAAAGGATAGATTTATAATGAATCCTACGTTTGGAAAAGGGGTCAGCGACACTGTGGGATTCAGATGAGTCGCTTAAATTGAGGACATACTTATCTTTGATAAATAGGGCCAATTCTTTGTGAGAAGTAAAAATATGGGACATAGGGGCTGAAAGGGGAAGGAAAAAGCGACCTTGGATCTCAAGGGACTCAATAAATGAAGGATCCACCCAGTTTTCAACCAGCATCCTAACTATGTTCGCCTTGGGCATTCTCGCCTAAGTGGTTCGCAGGCGTCTATATAAGCCGCCTGAGACTCGACACCTACCATATCTAACCCGACTAGCGCAATTCTTGTATCTCGCCATAAGGGGTAATTTGGGAACAAAATTGTAAGGACGGACAAAGGGAATAATAAGACTCAAACAATTGGGCAAAAATGAAAGATCAAAGTATGGGGGTTTAGAGAATATGAAGGGTTTTGGGAAAGTTACCTGGTAAAATGAAGAACGGCCGGAGAAGATGAAGAATCGCCGGAGAATATGACGGAATCCTGGGAAACGAGGAATGAGGCTCCAAAATCAACTACAAATAGCAAATGATGAACGAAATGGGGTTTAAGAAACAAATTTGTAGTCAAATCAGTAAAGAAACGGTGAAAAAGTGAGTAAGGATCGTCGGAGTCAAGGTTGAGGTTCGCCGAAATTTGGGGGTGATAGAGCAAGAAAGCAAAGAGTAAAAAAAGAGAAATATTGAAAGGAAAATGGGTATTTATAGGAGAAAGGAATTTGGGAAACTGATTGATGTGACGGTTGGGGTGAAAATTTTAAATTTCCCCCTCACAATTTGGCACGATTCCCGAATGACGGCACATTAAATTTTGGGGGCTCGCCAGGAAGGTGACACGTGTATGAACAGAGATTACAAATTTTTAGGCTTCTTGGAGAAGGAACTGTATGTCGCAAAATGGCGAGACAGTGAACGGCAAGTTTTTGGCGAGACCATAAATGAATCTCGCCTCAAACTTAGGGGCTTCTGATGCTGTCCAAAAATAATGGTTGGGCCTGATCCAAGTCCATAAGCGAGAATTTATTAAGTAGGCCCAAAACGAGATAAGGCCCAAGAATAAGATAAGAGTAAAGGAAGCCTAGGTGCGATTCGCGGGAAAGTGAGTCAGGGAATATCCCGCTAAGTTCAATAAAAAGGGAAACTCAAGGTAGTGAAAGCGAGATAAACGTGAGGATAACGACGAGATAATGAGGCAGGCCGGCGAGATATTGGTATGAGATGAAAGGCGAGATATTATGGGAGGCGACACTACCCTCGGTTAACCACATTCAGCAAGAGATGGATTCTATTGGATGCGACTTGTAAGAGGCGGCATATAAATATCTACGAAGTGGGACCCATAAAATAGTTGGGCATTGGGAAAAGTGATCACGTGATTTGATTTTAATCTCGTAGTTGGCCAATAGAGTGATGCCACGTGGAAATAGGCATGAAACGTGAGGTAGTCATGTGCAAGGCACGAGGGAAGGGATATATATATGAGGGGTTGTCTTCAATATCAAGGTACGTACACACCCACACCCACAAACACCTTTCCATTGTTCAGTTTATCCTTGCCCAAGCAAATTCTTATCCTCACACCGGAGGGGCTTACGCCGGAGCCACCCCCGGCTTAGTTGACGTTTGTTTTTGTGCAGACCTGAAGAAGGAGCTGGAGCTGTCCAATTCAGACTACAACGGTCGAGTTGCTGTTGAGGAAAATCCTAGCAACATCACATTTAATATTTTTTTACACTTTTTCTCATTCACCTAATATTTTATCTATCCATTTCATTTAACTTCCTACAATGACTAAATTAAATTAAATTTCAACTCCCTCCAACTCATCATTCTATACTCCACCACTTTGATTATATTTATATTCTCTATTCTATTTTTATAATTAGTAAAATAATAACAATAATTACTCCCTCCGTCCCAATCTAAATGTCCCAACTTTCCTTTTTGGGTGTCCCATTTAAAATGTCCCAACCCAAAAAGAAAAGTTTTTATTACTATTTCACCCACTCATTCTCTCTCCTACTTTACTTTTACACTCACAACATTCTCACTCCTAACTATTCCTCCCACTCCGACGTAGCGGAAGACTTTGATAAAGATTAATCACATAATTTCGCTCGAGAAATTCAACGATCAATCGTCAATTTTCGCTCGAGAAAACTGAAGAGTAAACACTCAAATTTTATTAATCAACAACTTCCATTCGGAATTACATATAACCCTAATTATATAGTGCCCCTAGGATTTGAAAAACAAGTCAAAAACATCCTAAAACAACCCTAGTCTATATAGTAACCTAATCAATCAATAAAACATTAAAATAAAGTCCTAATATATACTTCTAATACCAAAATACTAACAACCTAATATTAAATCCGAAAATGACAATAAAAATAACAATAATAATAAAAAACCCTAAAACCCTAAATTATATTAAATCCCGTTTGTAGCTGTTACCGCCACGCACGGCTGCTCCAGAATAGGCTGCACGGCGCTCCACCCCTCTTTGTCCTGCATCATTCTCGCCTCCTTTGAAAAAATTCGTCCTCGAATTTGGATTGTTGCTTTTGGAAATATGTCTCGAAATTTATTCTTCAATCGTCGACATACTTTATACTTAGTATGACTCACCAATACATCCATCCAATCAGTCCATCCATTTAATAGAAAGCTCTCAATCATCAATCTTTTGGAGAACCAAGAATCTGAAATACTTGGAAATTCAATATCAAATGGATCCTTATAATAAGAACAAAAAATAGTACCTTCAATTGAAGCGGAAAACTTTGACCCACGAATCTGGTCATCCTCAAACTTCCCCATTAACCCATCTCTTGGAAAAAAATTGACGTCAACCATTGTTACATCAGCCGGAGGAGATGTCAATAATTGACATCTTTCACAATTACACTTGTCATAGATTGGTGGTTTCGACCAATCAATGACAATGTCTTGAACCTTTGATTTTTCATAGTACTCACCATCACCACCATCAGAATCCACCTCCCAGTCTCGCTGTCCGTCGCTGCCACCAGGTCTAGGCTGATTCCTCCGAGTCTGTTGATTGAACAAGTCGGTCATCTTGGCCGTTAACTGTTCCATCATCAACTCCATACGTTGATCTACGATGGATCTGATGCGTTCCTCCAGAACCGCTTCATCTCGCTCGTAGATCTCTTCCACAGTTTGTCTCTTTTGCCCCCGAACCATTCTTCCTGAATCGAACGAAAAGCTCTGATACCAACTGACGTAGTGGAAGACTTGATAACGATTAATCACAGAACTTCACTCGAGAAATTCAGCGATCAATCGTCAATTTTCCCTCTAGGTTTGCTTTTTACTGTCAACTGGGGCTTTGCCAAGCCGGGATTGCTCTCTGCCCCCTCTGATGATTGCTGCCCCAGGCACGTGATATACTTTGTCCTCACCACCAATGGACTTGCTGCAATCTGTACTCTCGAAAGCGTCCCCTACTTGCCTAAGCTACACCGAGCCATATCATTTTTCCACCTCACGGGAGAGGGTCCACCCCATTACAAACACTTTTCGTCCCATACACAATCCCTCATAGTATAATGGCTACCTACACATCTGCTCATCAAGCCGTGCAAAACCCTCCCTACTTCCTATTCTCCCCAGCTGAGATGGACTTGTGCAACAAAAGATTAATAATGCTTAAGCAAAGAGGTTAAATAAAGTGCAAAGTGTTTCGAGTGTCGTTTTTTTCCCCCGCAGGTACAGCAGTAACTGAGCAAATCTAAAAGATTGCCCCTCAAAGCAGAACCGAGACGGAAAAGTCCGCGCCTATCTGAATCTCCCCAGGGCACGTCAAAAGCCATAAGCCCCACCGTCAGCCATCAATAAGAGTCGCTGCCCAGCAAGCGAAGTCCCCGGCTTACCAAGAAAAGCTAGGGACACAAGAGCCGAACCGTCGATAATTTCCGCTGCCCAGCAAGCCAGAGTCCCGTCACCGAAGTGCCGACAAAGTCCCGCTGCCCAGCATGCAACCCCCGTCACAGTGATTATGGTCCCAGATCAAAGCCAGCAGTCAAACACAGAGAGCCCCACCGCCAAAACAAGAATTCGCTGCCCAGCAAGCAAGAGTCCCTGTCAGCAGTTAGTAGCATAGGACCCTCCGGCAGCTACATCAATCCCCAGCAGCATAAACCATAGCATCAGTCCCTCCGGCAGCTACAGGTGAGCACAGCACAGGTATGAACACATATTTCTTTCAAGCGTCAAATCATTATATCACGTTATTTTCGAAATCGGTCCGAGACACCATAGATCTCACTTCCTTTTCAAAATTGGTCCGAGACACCATAGATCTCATGTTATTTTCAAAGTTGGTCCGAGACACCATAGATCTCACTCCCTTTTCAAAATTGGTTCGAGACACCATAGGTCTCACTTCCTTTTCAAAGTCGGTTTGAGGCACCATACGTTCTCACTTCTTGGTTTGAGGCACCATATGTTCTCACTTCTTTGGTTTGAGACACCATAGGTCTCACTTCCTTTTCAAAATTGGTCCGAGACACCATAGATCTCACGTTATTTTTAAAGTTGGTCCGAGACACCATAGATCTCACTCCCTTTTCAAAAATCGGTTCGAGATGCCATAGGTCTCATGTCGTTTTAAAATCGGTTCGAGACGCCATAGGTCTCATGTCGTTTTAAAATCGGTTCGAGACGCCATAGGTCTCATGTCATTTTCAAAATCGGTCCGAGACACCGTAGGTCTCATGTCGTTTTCAAGTCGGTTTGAGGCACCATACGTTCTCACTTCTTGGTTTGAGGCACCATACGTTCTCACTTCTTGGTTTGAGGCACCATACGTTCTCACTTTTTGGTTTGAGGCACCATACGTTCTCACTTCTCGGTTTGAGGCACCATACGTTCTCACTTCTTGATTTGAGGCACCATACGTTCTCACTTCTCGGTTCGAGGCACCGTATGTCTCATGTCATTTTCATTTCGGTCCGAGACGCCGTACGTTCTCACTTGTTGTCCGAACTACGATTTGGCTTGATTCCCTCTCCGGGATACGTAGGAATCCTTTCTCTAAAGGTCCAGCCATCCGATTCCCCAGATCACCGTCTAGCCCTCTGCCTTACCCCCCAGCCGCTCATTGGGATTGGGTCTTATTTGTATCGACAACCTCACTTCTTCCATAAGTGACGTTGTCGAGGGGCTCTGTAAGTACGCCAATCCAATTCGCGATCCCTTTGTAGGTGCATTTTAAATGATGTAATTGCACTAAGGGGCGTTTTGGTAAATTCCCGGTCCATCCCGAGACTTCCGGAAACATTTCATATGTTTCTCGCGAAGGAAGTACTTTTTTGTACTTTGCTCGAGTTAAAGGACCTAAAGAGAATAAAACTATTTTGGACTTTTTGGGTATTACCTAGGAAGGTTCCAGAATCAGTTTTGGCGCCAGAAACGGTTATGGTCACCTTGTGTCACGCGACAAGTCGAAGCATGGAAAGTGGTTACGTTACGTCGTGCGACACAAAGTGACCATAGACTGCAGCTATAAATAAGACCATACCCCTCTCAGTTTTGGATCCGAATTTTAGCCTCCTAACGAAACCCTGCCCAAATCACCCCAGAAACCTCCTCTCTCTCTCTCTCTCATACCAAAACCACCCAATTCCCCTCCAATTCCCTCACCTCTCACCTATCTTCAACCTAACTCCCTCTCTACTTCCCTATACACTTGAAACCTCTCAGTTCAGCTCTCAGTTCGTGCTCAGATCTCCATCCCGAAGTTGAATTGAAGACTCCTGCACCTAACTTGGTGTGAGAGTTGAGGACTACAAGGGTAACCCTCTCTCCTCCTCTCTCTCTCATCTATTTGTTTTGATTACTTTCTCTCCTTCTCCACTTGATAATCAGGCTCCTTCTGCCTCAGATTATCAAGTGGCAACTGCAATCTCTCTGTTTAAATAGCTTCTACTTGAGTCCAATTGCTTGATTATGATGTGATCTATTTGGATTTGCAATTTGGATATCAAGGGAGTGTGGATCTTCCATATCCACACTCCTTTGATCGATTCATGTTTAATTCGTATTGTTATTACTGTTTCTGATGTAATTGTTGTGTAATTGTTGGATCTGCATCTCAATTTGTGAGGTACCTGCAGATGGTAAACACATGTCACGCGACATATGTGGACATGAGGAGTCCTGTGTCACGCGACATGTCGTGACCATCTGCAGGGACCATGTTTCAGTTGTAGTTTGTCTGTTCAGTTGTTTTAGTATTTAGTAGCTTGTTTATATCGTTCAGTTCCTAGACCTAGCTTTGTTTGTTTCATTTGAAAATCTGGAGATTTGTTTGGTTGTGAGCCTCTGCAAGGTGACCATTGATGTCACGCGACATATCGGGACAAAGGAGTCTTATGTCACGCGACAGATGTGATCCTTTGCAGAGGACTTGTTTTCTCCTGTAATCTATTCCTGTTTGCTGTAAAGGGATGTGGCCTCCCGGACAATTGGTCTACAAATTGTAATGATCTCCTTTATTCAATAAAATTCATGTTTAATCGCACTTGTCTATTATCATTGTTTGCACGTCTTTTGAATTATTTGGATGTCTAAATTAGAAAGACTCGTCTACGGACGAGGTGTGTTGGGTGAACTCTCGGTTCTTCCCAACACGTAACCTGACCCCCGAACCCACTCTCTTTCGAAAGGTTTTTCAAAGTGCACCTCTAAGCATGGCGTGGCGACTCCCTTTTTTCAAAACTTCTAAAAAGTTTTCTTTCGGGCGAGCGTTCATTCATTTAGCCTAGGATTTTTCCTTTTTTATTTGTTGTAATAGATTGTAGGATTTTGTAAATCGTTTCCTCTATTAATGGAAATATTTTTTTTTAATTGCTTGTCCTTCTAGGTTGTTTTGAGTTTTGGCAATACTTAAGTACATTGGTACTTTCATTCTTGCTTTTCCTCTTTTCAGCGTTTTTGACTTATAACAATTAAAATTTATACTCTCTTCCGTGGTCGAAAGCTTAGTAGGCCTTCTGCCCGCATTTTTGAGTTTTCCTAACTCTGTATTCAAAATCTCTTGGATTTTTTGTGAGAGTCAGCCCTATTTCACTGTGATCGAGTTTGTTTGGCTTTGGCCTTAGGGACAAATTTTGAGGCCGCAATTTCATTTGTCTATTTGACCTTTTTGAAACTCCTTTGATCACTCCCACCCATTTACACTTATGTTCCGACCTTGCGAGCCGTGGTGTAAGTCAAAAGCAGCCAAGGCAAGCTACTTTCATAGGGCATGTAGAGTGTGGCCGTGAGGCGATAGTCTACGCAACAGTAGGTAGGAGCATATTTAGCATATTGGCCCTTTAACCTACCGGCATCTGTATCCACGATTGGTGGTTCACGCGGTTTGACCCTTTATTCAAAACTTCTTGAGTTTTTTCGTGAGGGTCTTGTGGCGATCATGTTAGCGGGCTCATATGTTGGCCTTTATCACATACATGCATGCGAGTAACGGCCCTAAAAAAGACCTTCACGCATTTAGTGGGTCCGGGCTTTGGCCTTTGTCCCCACTTGCATCTCAATCCACTTTATTTGGTGATATCACTCGGGCAGGACAGTGTGTCGTGTTCGCGATCGAGTACGGGCGTAATGGCCTTTGTACCCATATAGGCGTGCGGATCGCAGTGGATCTTTGCGCATCCGTAGGTAGGGGCTCATGTGTTGGCCCTAGAACCTATTGGCATCCGCTTGCGGGCATCCACCTCAGCTTTTGAGGCTGGTAGGAATAGTTCTACAACAGTTTTGCACAAAAATTTGATGGTAATTACATATTCATACATATAGTACCCCTATACTTCCTCAAAAAATTACAAAGATTTAAAAGAAATACTTTCTAAGGTGATCGCTACTCCAAGCGTGCTTGAGCTCTTTTCCTTCCTTTGTCCGCAACATGTAGGTGCCCTCCTTGATTATTTGGGTGACCTCATATGGACATTCCCATTTCGAGGATAGTTTGTTGAAACCAGGTTGGGTCCCCTGGACCTCCACATTTCTGAGTACCCAATCTCCAACTGAAAAACTTCTCTTATTCACTCTTTTATCATGGTGCTTCTTCGCCTTTTACTTGTAGTTCTCCATTTTTTCATTTGCCCGCATTCTCTTTCCTTCGAAATCGTCCAGGTCACACCTTTTGTTTGCCTCGTTTTGAGACTCATCAAAGTACGTGACTGTGTACGAGGGTAGGGCTACCTCCACTGGAGCCATTGCCTCTGACCCATATGTGAGCGAAAAAGGAGTTTCTCCTGTTGAATTTCTGATTGTTGTGCGGACAACCCATAATGCGGTCTGAAGCTCGTCCAACCATCATCCTCCCCGTCCCTCCAAGTTTTTCTTTAGGGCAGTCAGGACTAGCTTGTTCGCTGCCTCAGCTTGGCCATTTCCCTGGGGATAAGCAACTGCGGACTGACGATGTTGTACTTTCATTCTCACACATTCAGCAGTGAATTTTGCAGAGAACTGAGTGCCATTGTCCGAAATTATTGCTTGTGGAAACCCAAATCGGCAATAGATGTGATCGTGGACAAAATTGATAGTATTTTCCTCGAAGATAGTGGCTAAGCCCTTTGCTTCCGTCCACTTGGTAAAATAATCCATGGCCACAACGGCATACTTGATGCTTCCTCGAGCGATTGGGAATGGTCCAATGAGATCAATCCCCCATATATCAAACGGCCACGATGGTACAACCAAAGTTTGCTCTGTTGATGGTAGTCTAGGGAAGTCCACAAATCTCTGGCATTTATCACACTTTCTTACGTACTCCTGCGCATCTCTTCTCATTGTAGGCCAAAAGAATCCCTGGAATTTGATCTTTTCTGAGAGAGTGCGAGCACCGGGATGTCCGCCACAAACTCCTTCATGAACCTCATAGAGTAAGTTGGTGAACATGTGAGTTTTGATACACCTCAGCAAAGGCTTGGTGAATGATCGCCGAAAAAGTACTCCATCCAGGACGAGGTATTTTGCGGACACCTTTCTAATGGCTCTAGCCCTTGCTGGATCTTCGGGGAGGGTCTGCCTCTCGATGTAATCCTTGATCTCATCTACCCAGTCCCTTTCTTGATCCTCAATATTGTTTATCTGCATCCGATCTATAGCAGGTCTCTCCGTGAATTCTATCTGGCAATCCGTCTCTAAGTCCATGACTTCTTGATCGGTTATTCTGGAGAGGAGGTCAGCTTCTGTGTTATCCTCTCTCATAACTTGGTTCAGCTCATAGTAGGTGAAATTTTTGATGAGGGTTTTTTCCAGACCGCAGTACTGAGTTAGCACTGGGTTGATAGTATCATACTCCCCCCTAATTTGATTTACTATGAGCTGAGAGTCACTATTGATCTCAATGTTTTGAACTCTTAAGTCTCTTGCCAATTCCATGCCAGCTATAATCGCTTCATACTCAGCCTGATTGTTTGATGCTTCGAACTTGAATCTCAAGGCTCTTTTGAATTTCTCTCCGCAGGGGGCAATCAAGAGTATGCCCGCTCCACTAATTAACTTGCTCGCAGAGCCGTCCACGAATAAAGTCCATACTTCTTCTGGACGCTCTCTTGGCTGTACAATTTCAGTGTCTGAGCTATCTTGGGCCTCCTCTGACTCTGCTCGCTTTCTTTTTCCAAGATCGTTGTCCGCTAGTTTAAATGACGATTCTGCCACAAAATCAGCTAAGGCCTGCGCTTTGATTGTCCTTCTCGGGGAGTAGGTGATCTGGAACTCAGTGAGTTCGATAGACCAAGCTAGCATTCTCCCCGATGACTCTGATTTGTGTAAAACCTTTCTAAGCGGGGCCTCAGTGAGTACAATTATAGGATGTGCAGAAAAGTAGGCTCTTAATTTTCGAGCAGATACAAGCAAGGCGTAAGCTAACTTCTCTATATTTAAATAATTCCCTTCTATGGCGGACAGTGCCTTAGATACATAATAAACTGGTTTTTGGGAGTTGTTATCCTCCCTTACAAGAACAGCAGCTACGCGTATCAAGAATCGCTAAAAATGTAAAAAGTTCTTCCCCGGGCACCGGGCTGCTGAGTAGAGGGGGCTGCCTGAGGTATGTCTTGACTTCTTTAAAAGCTTGATAGCAGTCCTGACTCCATGTAAATTCGTCGGCTCTCTTCCCCCCTTTCATAGTTTTGAAGAAGGGGAGACATCTCTCTGCTGACCGCGAGATGAAGCGGCCAAGTGCGGTGATGCGCCCGTTTAACTTTTGGACATCTTTCACGCAGACAGGAGGCCTCATGTCTAACAACGCTTGAATTTTCTCGGGATTAGCTTCAATTCCCCGCTGGTTGACCATGAATCCAAGGAACTTACCCGCCTTTACCCCAAATGCACATTTTAGGGGGTTCAGTTTCATGTTGTTGCGACGCAAGTTAGAGAAAGTTTCCTCCATGTCGAGCTCGTGGGAGTTTTCTCTTGTCTTTATAACCATGTCATCGATGTAGGCCTCAAGGTTTCTGCCCAGTTGGTTCTTAAAGACAATGTTGACCATTCGCTGGTAGGTGGCTCCTGCATTTTACAGCCCGAAGGGCATCATGGTATAACAGTATGTCTTGACCGCAACAATGAAAGCTACGGAACGGACATCTTCAGGAGCCATCTGGATCTGATGGTAGCTGGAGTATGCATCTTTGAAGCTCAATACTCTATGACCAGCTATGGAATCCACCAATCTGTCTATGCGAGGAAGAGGGAAGCAATCCTTGGGGCATGCCTTGTTGAGATCGGTGAAATCAACACACATCCTCCACTTGTCGTTGGCCTTTTTGACCATGACCACATTTGCCAGCCATTTGGGGTAGGAAATCTCCTTAATTATCCCCGCTATGAGTAATTTTTCCACCTCTTTCTTAATTGCAATTTCCTTCTCCGGGGAGAAGTACCTTGATTTCTGATGAATGTTCTTGAAGGATGGGTCATCATTGATTTTATGGAGGATCACGTCCTCGCTTATTCCCTGCATATCCTCCACCCTCCATGCGAACACATCACAATTTGCTCGGAGGAACTCAATAAGGATCCTTCTCTCCTTGAGGTGAATTTCCAGCCCGACCTTAATAGTTTGCTCGGGGAAGTGGAAGTTGATTACCACCTCCTCGAGCTCGACGTTAGGTCGAAGGTCGCTGATTTCACGATTATGCAAGGAGTCAATGACAATAGTTGGGGGGTTGGCCTGGGCTCCGGTCAGCGCTGCCATGGAATATATGACCTCACGGTCAATCTTTCCCTCAATTCCCCTATCAATGTAACCTCCCTCAATAGGGGCCAACTGTTTGGACTTTCTGCTCGTCTTGAGCTCCACCCTCGTGGTATGGAAAGAAAGCATGCCAATAGAAATAGGTGCCGGCACAAGTGCAAGGGCCTTCCCTTTTTTCGATTTGTCCTCGCCCTCTTTCTGTGGGCAGGATGTCTGGCCTTTCTCAACTTTACGCTTCTCCTCTATTGCTCGGAGGAATCTCCCGGGCTAGTTTTTGATTGTTGCAACCCCGCCCGGGGTGTTAAATTTCACCCTTTGGTGGGGAATGGAAGCAACTATTCCCAATTCGGCCTGAGCAGTCACGCCGAGAATGGCATTGTATTGGGAAGGAAGATCGACCACCATGAAAGTAATTTTGGCCGTCTTCTGCATGGGTTTTTCCCCAATAGTTACTTCAAACACTATCGTCCCCTTTACTCCAACTGCGTGATTGGTGAACCCCTCTAGCATGCCCGCATATGGAGTCAGGTTAGCCTCGGTCATCCTCATACCTGCCAAAGTATGGTAGTAGAGTATATCCCTGGCCGCGCCCGTGTCTATTAAAACTCGGCCGATGTTTGCCCGATTGATTTTCATTCTGATAGTGAGGGGTTGAGTAGAATGGAAGAGGGATTGAGTAGAATGGAAGAGGGAGGAGGCAAGTTCACTCCTTTTAAACCCAACCTCCTGCTCCTCCTCGGGAGCCATTTGGGGGATTAAAAAAACCTTCTCTAAGGTTCGAATCTGGAGGGAGAGCTGTTTGTTTGATGGAGGCTCCTCTCCGATGAAATTAATTTCATAATCACCCAAATCATCATCGTAATTGTCTCTCTCAACCCTCTCGGGGCCACGGGGTGCTCGGGCTCGCTGTTGATTATTGTTATTGTTGGCATTGTTGTTTCCCTTAATCCATTTTGTTAGCTCCCCGTCGTTGATCCTCTGTTGGATAATTCGCTTTAACTGAAAGCAGTCCTCCGTGCCGTGCCCGTGATCGTTGTGATATTCGCAGAATTTGGCCCTACTCCTTTCATTTGGCTTCCGGATCATCGGGGGAGGAGGGGGAAAATCGGAGGCTCTCATGATTACTGCCCGCGGTTCGGTGAGAGGGGTATAGGCTGTTTCCTCCACCATTTTTTGGAGTTTATCTGACCCACGACCTCGATTCTTTCCCTGATTATTAACGTGGGCAGGCTCTGGGGTGGGGTCCTGTACTTGGCTAATTCTCTCCTTTGCAGGGATGCGGGCAGGAGTCAGATCGGGTTCCTCTGCTGAAGCAATGGCAGAGGCCCTCTCATACATTTCCTTCACACTCTTAGGTCGGTTGGAGGCAAAGTTCATCTTGAGATATGAGGAGGCAAGGCCGCCCTCGAAGCAGAGTCGAATATCACCCTCTTCCAAATCCTCAATCTGCTCGCTCATTTTTTGGAACCGAGAGATGTAGCTTTTGGTGGTCTCGTTAGCGGCCTGCTTGACTCGGACAAGATCTGTCTTTGGTCTAGCCGGCTCGCCTGCTCCGGCAAATGCGTTCAAGAAGAGGTTCCTGAACTGGCTGTAGGCTTGGATGGACCGTGGTTTAAGGGACAACATCCAGGAAATGGCTTTGCCCGTAAAAGTTGCGGCCAAGGTTTTGCACATCACAGACTCGTCTGTTGAAAATAGGGCCATCTGTTCCTCAAATCGTCCCTTATGGCTCTTGGCATTCTTAGAGCCATCGTATGTCTCCATCTGGGGGGGGGGCTTGCCCTTTGGAATTGGTGTCCGCGCGATCTTGTCGCTGAAGGCATCCATTGTGTGGCCACACCTCTGGGCTGCTTTCTGGTGGGTCTCCCACATCTCGTTCATGAATTTGACAAATTCAGGGCTCTGATTGTCCACCCTTTGTTTTTTAGCACGCTGAGCCACGACCCTTTGCCCGACGTGAGCCAGGGGTTTGGCTTGGGGCTTCGCACGGCGATTTGATTGTGCCTCTTCGCCTACCTTCTCACTGTCATCCACATGCACCACACTGCGTCTGGGCACCTGACCGCATTCAAGGGTCGGTTCATCCCGTTTTGCCCCCTAGCTTGACTAGCAAGCGAGTTAGCAGGGGATAGTTGGGAGAACCTTTGTGACCCTTGAGGGATGGGTATTCCGCCGTTTGCTTCTATTTCAAACATCTCCATCTGAGCATCATTGATGGACATGGCCTCAGCGACCAGCTTGGATTTGGCGGCCAAGATCTCTTGCCTCTTTAGGATCTGGTCCGGGGAGAGGGGAGTGTTTAAGGTGGTGGCTTTTATATGAGCTTGGGGAGTTTTTGGGCTATTGTTTCGGAGAGCTTGGGCTTTCTCCGCTCGTGCCTCAACTGTTAGACGGTGTATAACTCGTTGAGAAGGGGAGAGGCTGTTTTGTGGCTGAGAACGGGCCCCCATCCTGTTAAAAACAGAGTTGGTTTGCTTATCGTTGTTGACATTGGAAGGTGAGGTCTGGTCATCCGCCCCCATGGTCAACTGACCTGCGTTTTCCAAAATCTTAGACATGTTTTTGAAAAGAAAAATGACTGAAAAGAAGAGCCTTTTGATAGCCAGCTGTTTAGAACACGAGTGGTGTCTTAAAACAATGATTTTACGAGAAACAAAATAAAATGGTTCCCGGCAATGGAACCACTGATGATGCCAAGCTATTTAGGGTCAGAGCGGTTCAAGGATATCTGGCAGGATATATTTTTGTGGTTGGATGTACCTAGAACACAACACAAAAGAGCACCGTTAAGGTCAAAGTTGGATGTTACTCCAACTCAGGCCCTCGGGTGTGAGAGTAAGATTACTGAGTAATGAATGCCTTGAATGTGTGTGAGTGTTTAGGGTTTAACAGCAATATGGCTTACAATGTATATTTGGAACTTACCTTGTCCAAGGGGACAAAGGTCTTCTATTTATAGGCAATGTGGAGCTGCTCGCTGACGTAAGCCATGAGGTCAGCCCTAAGGGGCATTTTGGTATTTGACCGCATACACGTGTCCGCATCTGATTGGGTCTGTCAGGGAAGGAGGACCCTCTGTCAGAAGGGATGTCGCTGATGTGGACAGGAGCCGCGTATCCGGCGCGGCGCATTTAATGCCATTGTAGGCGCCTGACTGAGCCGCATTGAATGCGATGGGAGTGAGTCGACAACTTGTATGTTAGAGCCAGTAAGCTAACTTGCTCAATAAGGTTTGCCATTAACCGGGAGGCAGGTGAGATAACCGGGAGGCAGGTATGAGCCCGTCGTCAACATCTTGGGCTTGTTCAAATGTATTTGACGCGGGCACGGATGGAGCGGTCATACCTCCATCGGTCACCAAGCCAGAGGTCAGGATCCCTCCGGTCTGGAATAGGATGATTCGGAGAGTAGCGCGATCTTGACCTCAGGGGCCTATCTGTCCGCGGTCTTGACTACGGCGGTCTAGGGAATGCCACGTCACTGGTTCTTTGGACCAGATCGAGCGTGGGCCCGATCCAGCTAGTCCGGGCTCATTAGAGATTAAGCTTACGGGCTTTCAGGAGGGCATAATTGAGGGTCAGTAGGTTGTGGCTTTGAAGCCAAATGACTTGTAGTAACAACATTAGCAAGAAAATAATTTGACGGATTAGGATTTGACTTTGAAGACTCAACTCTACGTAAAACCTATGCTAAAGGGCCCTCGAAACTATTAATGCTCAAAATCTCCTTCTCCTGTACAGTACAGACGAGTCTAGTAAAACCTCACCAATAGAAACAACAACCTCTTCCGACCGGCTAGAGGTACTTTTATTTTCGATTGCAGGACGAAGGATATCCAAAATTTCTACAAAGGATACAATAGCTAAAGGATCAACATTCGAAAGAGTTTCACCCTCCACAATATTCCCCTGATTCATAGCCTCATGATTTTGGGCTATAGAGTCAACCACATTGGAAATATGAACTGCGTTATTTGCAGTGGCGTATGTAGGATTTAGAGTGAGGGTGGGCAAAAATAAAATAAAATAGGGTGCAAACTGTTTATAAGTATAATAAAAAAAACATAAGAACAAAATGATAAAACTAATAATATTACTAAAATATTTATAAGTATAATAGCTTGTTGTAATATTTTCTAATAATGAGCTTTTAGTATTTTTCCTTAAATCCATTACTTCTCTTGGGCCTTTTACTTGTTCCATTTTTATGTGAAAGCCTCATAAAATTTTTGGAGGCAAATGGAATATTGTTTGTCCCACCATCTCTAAATTCAAATGTTTTTAGTGTTCCCACATAGATGCATCCTACCTTTTTTTAATATTTTTTCTATTATAAATAGATGATTTATCTTCATTGTTTTTTAAGTTCTTTTGAGACTTCTCTTAGTGAGAGAACCTTTAAGGGAACTTCCTCTTTCTAATTTAGTATTTTATATATATATATATATATATATATATATATATATATATATATATATATATATATATATATATATATATATATATATATATATATATATATAATATGTAGAAAGAAGGAAGAGATAGAGAAGAGAAGAATTAATGTATATATATAAATAATATATATATATACATATATATATATATATATATATATATATATATATATATATATATATATATATATTTCCTCCGTCCCACACAAATTGATACTTATTTTCTTTTCAGTCAGTCTCAGCCCAATTGATACTGTTCAAAATGGAAGGAAATCTTTACTATTTTCTCAACTCATTCTCTCTCCTATTTTACTTTTACACTCACAACATTCTCTCCTAACTATTCAACCCACTCCTCCTCTCTCCTATTTAATTTTTCATACTCACAACATTTTCTTTCACTTTTTCTCTCTCTTACTTTTTCTTAATATGTGTGCCCAAATTTTGCCTTGCACGCAAATTAATAAAATGGGTGGGAAGAAAAAATGTTGTGAGTATAATTTGAAAATAGGAGAGAGAATGAGTGGAGGGAATAGTAAATTATAATTGTGTTGTGAGTATTAAAATAATGTAGGAGAGAGAATGAGTGGAGGGAATAGTAAAGATTCCTTTGTCAAAAAAGGAAAGTGAAAGCTATTAACGGGACACCCAAAATGGTAAAATGGAAAGCTACTATTGGGACGGAGGGAGTATATGTAAAAAGAAAGAAGGAAGAGAAGAGAAGAATTAACAGAGAGTAGTAAACGGTTTTTGAAATATATTTTAATAATACGTTTTTGTCATATATTTACATTTTGTATTTCTATTTTTTTGAAAATTACAGTTTGCACCCTATATATATACTCCCTCCGTCCCACCAAAACTGATACCAAATTTTTGGGCACGCGAATTAAGAAAAAGTAAGAGAGAGAAAAAGTGAAAAAAAATGTTGTGAGTATGAAGAATTAAATAGGAGAGAGAATGAGTGGGAGGAATAGTTAGGAGAGAGAATGTTGTGAGTGTAAATGTGAAATAGGAGAGAGAATGAGTGGGGTAAATAGTAAAGATTCCCTTCCATTTTGGGAAGTATCAGTTTGGCTGGGACGGATCAAAAAGAAAAGAAGTATCAGTTTGGGTGGGACGGAGGGAGTATATTTTTTTATAAATACTCGATAATTTTTTTTTTCAAAATGTCAGGTGCATCATTTGCACTTTCTGGCGCCATACTGGATCCGCCCCTGGTTATTTGTACTTATCTCACCTAGAAATACACCAAGGCCTATAATTTCCTCCTCAATAGTAGCATTTGTAGTTGACATCCCGCCTGCAATCGCATCAAGTTGAATGACCACCGGGCCATTAGGATCCAACGACTCCATACAAGTGAACTTTCTCAAGGCAGCCGACGCCCACTAGATGGAAGGTTAAACCTCTGGATCTTTATCCTGATTACCAACCGAAATTGAGGCCACCTTCTTCCCATTAAGTGCCTCCAAATCATGTGTCCCAAGAGTAGGCTCATATTCTTTAGGAATAATAGTCAGGACCGAATTTGAAGTCTCTTTCATTCTCCATGTTTGGTTAGGATCAACACCTTTTCCAGACTATGTGGATGTGATAGCCTTAGACCCATTCAAATGGGGTACCTCATCCCTCTCTACAACTCCTTTACCATTCACGTTCAGATAAGCTTGCTTGGGAGTAGGTATCAGATTTTCTATTGTTGACAAATCTGCAGTTTGCAATAAAATAACCAACCTTAAAACATTGCTTGCAATACATGGGGAGGTTTTCAAATACAAAATATTGAAAAACCCCTTCATCATTCCCGCTTTCAATCCAAACCCTAGAGGAAAGCATCTTGAGGGTATCCACTTGAACTAGAACTGTAACCACGCTAGGTCGAGTTAATGATATCGTAGCCTGATCAATTGTAAGAGGCTCAGTAAAGATTTTATCAATGAAGAAAAGGAATGACTTGTTGAAGAGATGGATCGGCAACTCGAAGAACCCAACCCAAAAAGGAAACAAGGATCATTCTTGATCTAGTCTACCGGAAAACTTTCATAGGAAACTCCCAACATACCTGATGCGATAATGAAAAATGGGGTTGGGCCTATACATGAAATTAGGCCCAATAGGCATAAGTGGGCCAAGTATGTTTAAGAGTGGGCCTCGAAGTAGGCTCAGGGGTGAGAAGTGGCGTGCGTAAGACGACCTCTTCTAGGCGGCATGCGAGAGAGTAAGTCGAGATGTATACCTTGTAGAAGTGTCGCCGATGGCGAGAATCACGTTGCCGAGATGGCAGGAGCGGGCGACAATCTGAGTATTGTCGCTTATCCGTTGATTGTCGCCTGGCGGCTTATGTGATAGGTAATCCCGAGTCATGTTGGGACTGTCAACTGTAGAGTGATTTGACAAGGTGAACAGTATAATCCCACTAACTTTGGGGTTGGTTGGGGACCCTAAGCAGATGATTAACAAGTGTCCTCTATGTGCATGACACATGGGGGCTTGGGAGTATAAAACTAAGGGAATAGTGTCATTGCATGGGTATGTTCTCTCTCTCTACTCTCTAAGATCTCTCTCTCTAAATTTTCCTGTGTTGATTATCAGATTTGTGAGCTAGTAACCTTACTCTCATGCCAGAGGGGTTTTGCCGGAACCACCCCCGACCTAGTTTACGTGCTTGCATGTGTGTAGGTGACCAAGCAAAGGAGGAGTTAGCCGAAGTATCCTTGGTTCAGTTCCTGTGCAACCATTGATTTTGGATGGCAGCATCAGTTGGTTCCGTTGCCGGGACTTGAATCTCCTTCTTCGTGTGGTTGGCAAGAGTTTGTTGTTGTGCTGGGTTTGCTGAGCTGCTGTTGGTGTTGTTGTTCGTGTTCTTGGGAGGTTCGTGTTCTTGTTAGTGACCCAGAAATCTGTATTCAGGCTTGTGTTGGTGTTTGATTGGTTCTGGTTCAGTTATCCCTCAGTTTTGAGCCCAGAAAGTGACTAGAATGGGGCAAGATAAAGGTACTCAAGTGAAGGTTACCCAGAATCCGGCGTTGGAGACCCCCAACCCGAAGGATACCTGCAAGAACAAGTCAGGTTCTGTGCTGGATGGTGACGTGTAAACTACTGATACTGATTCAACAATCAAGAGCGCCAGGGCGCGGGAAGAGCGGGAGCGAGCGGGAAGGGGTAAGGCCAGGGCTGTTGAGCTGGATCCCGCTCCTTTGAAGATAGACGAGATGAGAGCTAAGGCCGACCAGTTGAGGGCGGATAATGAGTTGATATTGAAAGTTCTTGCGAATAATCAGAGGCTGAGAGAGATGGGTCAGGCGCCCACTCAAATCCCGCCTGAGGTGTCAGCTGGGATTGCAGGACAAGCCCAAGGAGAAGAGCGAGATGCCAGTCAAAGTGTGGCAAAGAGAGATGATAGGCAGGCGAGGGACATGCCGCCGCCTAAGGATAAAGTCCGAGATCATAGACGGCGAGATGTGACTAAAGCCAGATCAGAGGGCGTGGCAATAAAGAGAAAGCATCAAGATCATGATGAAGGAAGGAGAAGGAAGATTTATCATATGCCGGGAAACTCGCGTGAAGAGTCTTATTACTATGAGTATGAGACTGATGAGGGGTCGACTGCAGATAGGGACTACATACCTAGTTGCCCAAAGTATTCCGATGACAGTACTTATTTGGAGGAAAGGTCGCGTCGGTCAAGACATTTTGATAGAGCTCGCCAGGAGGAAAGGTCGCCGCGCGATAGAGATCGCAGGCGACATGAAAGGAGGGATAGGGATAAGGAAAGGGAAAGAGCGGAGAAAGCCACAGAAGATGAGAAAGTCGCTGAAGCAAAGAAGGTCGCAGAGGCTTTGAAAGTCGCAGAAATGGCTAAAGCCGCCGAGTTGGAAAAGGCCAGAAGGAGGAAGATGATAAATGGAAGTCTGAAATGGTAGAGATGACCAAGAAGATTAAAGAGTTAGAAGCGGGAACCAAGCCCGCTGAGGTGAAAGGCTCTTATTTGGCTCCGTTTGTAAAGAGCATTCAGATTGCCGCCCCTGATCTGATGTTCCGTATGCCAATCCTGCCAAGTTATTCGGGAAATTCTAGGGCTAACACCCATGTTAGAGGGTTTGAGGTCACTTTGTCGCTGTTGACTGAAAACGAGTGTATTTTGTGTAAAGCCTTGGCGAGCACTTTGGTCGATCATGCTTTAGAATGGTTTTTGGCCCAGCCGGCAGAGTCGATTCTCGGCTATCAAGATTTTAAGGCGAAGTTCTTGGCGAGATTCAGTGGGTCAGAAGTGCAGCCCGTGCTGATGACTGAATTGTGTAGCCTTAAACAGAAGGAAGGAGAGGGGATAGCGAGCTTTACCGACAGGTTTATGGGTGTCGCAAACCAAATTGCCGATATTGGCCAAGGTGAGATTATTATGTTGTATAATGCCAGTTTGTTGCCAGGGCATTTTAAGCAAGAGTTGGGCATGAGACTGCCGAAAACGACGGGGGAATTGTATGAAAGAGTTAGAGGATTTTGCGGTGGTGCTAAAGATATGGAGGTTAAGGTGGCCCATGCGACAACCGCTGCGGCTAAGAAAAGTGTGAAGGAGAGAATTGATTTTGTGAAAGATGAAAATAGGGGTGGTCGAGGAAGTCGCAGCGGGAATCGTGCTGGGGGAAGTGGGGGCAGCCGTGGTGGAGGTCAGGATCAAAGGAAGATTATCAAATATGACAGGCTGAATACCCCCATCAGCGAGATTATGAAGAGGGAGGACTTGCCGGCGCCTTATCCCATCAGAGAAGGAACTTATATGGCCAGGGACCAGAATAGTTACTGTGAGTATCATAAAGATAAGGGGCATGTGATAGAGGATTGATATAATTTGAGAAGGGTGATACAGGGGAAAATTGATAGAGGCGAGTTTAAACAGTACCTTGAGCGAGATGTGGGGCGAGATGAAGGGGTCAGGCAGGAGAGAAATCAGGAGCGAAATGTAGTTGATGTCATTCAAGATCCATTGCCCAGCGTGGCACAGTTGAATAATCAGATTATGATGTTGTCGCATAGCTTTGATATCCCGCAATTTGCCGCCAATGAGGACAGAGTGATTAGTTTTTCAAGAAGTAAGTTGGCAGCGATTAAGAGTCATGGGAGCCAACCAATGATAATAACCATTTGTTCAGGAAACAACATTGTGTAGAGGGTGATGGTTGATTCGTGGGCAAGCCAAAATGTTTTGTATTATGAGGCATTTAAAAGAATGAATTACACAGATGCGAACTTGGTGCCTTACAAGGGATATTTAGAGGGATTCACAAATCATTCTGTTAAGGTGAAGGGCACAATCATGTTAGAGGTTTAGATTGGCGAGGGCCAGATGACGAGAAGTGAGAATAAAGAGTTTATGGTGATCGAATTGGTCTTCCCGTACAATTCAATAGTCGGGATTCCCTTCATGCAGAGTTTCGAAATGGTGCTATCCATCCCGCACCAGAGGGTGTAATTTTCGACTTCCAGGGGTATAGGCTGTTTGAAGAGTGAGGAGATTACGGTGGCGAGAAAGAAGAAAGAGATGATGAAAGACAAGGCGGCATCCACAAGTTCAATGATGACAAAATTTGATTATCACCCACTAAAGTTAAATGTTATTGAGGTTGTTGACGAGTGCAATTACTCGGGATCGCGCGCGGGGGAAACGCGGCGAGCGGTTATATTTCGCAGGCTTGGGACCTCGCTTTCGGGAAGGAGAGGAGTCACCACGCGGTTTTGTATTTTGAGCCCAAACTTTGAAAAATGGCTTTGAAAATGTGTCGTTTTATATTTTGAGCCCAAACTTTGGAAATGGCTTTTAGGACCAGAGATTGTTAGGTTCGGAGGTCACGTTACGTTTTGGGAAGAGTGTACGGAGGTCACTTGAAATGCCTCGTATGACGAGTCTATCTACCTTTCTCGAAATTGTGTGTGTGTGTGTGTGTTGCATTTTTGAAAAGGGGGGCTTGAATGACATGCTTAATCTTGGTTTGAATGTCAAACGTTGATTTATGTAAAAAGCGAGCGCTTGAATGACAAACGTCGATTTTGAGATTTTTTAGGAAAATGGCGTGAGGGACAGGTTTAAATCTTTAGTTTGAGTGTCAAACGTTGATTTTAAGGAAAAGAGCGTTTGAATGTCAAACGTCGATTTTGAGTTGAAAATGAGCGTTTGGATGCCAAACGTCACTTTTGCGCATTTTGAAAAGGAGTTCGAATGACGAACTCCGATTTTGAATCGGGCATTACATTGTTATCAAATTTATGAAAAAAGGCGTTAAATGACATGCGATCGACAAGTCGTTTTGCGACTCGGACTTTGATAAATAAATACTATCACAAGCCAAATGGCTCGGACGGGTAAATGACAGTATTTAAAGTACGATATCGACGGAATCAAACGATCCGGACAATAAAGGTGCGATCGACGAGCCAAACGGCTCGGAGTTGTAAATGTGCATAATTTAAATGACGGTATCGTCAGATCAAACGATCCGGATTTTGTAAATGACTATCACGAACCAAACGGTGTGGACTGTAAAGTTGCGATTGACAGATCAAATGATCCGGACTGTAAATAACATTAAACGTAAAAAGGGGCCGGAACGCCGTTTTAACCCGAAATTAATTCTCTTACGGGAGAGAAGATGATTTTGGGGTAAAGCGTATCGGACCCCGTAGATGGCGTTACGTCTACATTTCAATAATTTTGACCAAAACGATTATGGCGTTTGACGCGTAAATCGAGACGAAATGAGTATTTAGAGAGAGAGAGAGTGTGTTACCTATGGCTAGGGGTTGACTTTTTGACTCGGGTGACGTATACGGGATACGGTTTGCTGTTTGGAAGGGTGTTTTGAGTTTGTTTGGTTCGTGTTTGATCGGTAAACGAGGTTTTCATGCAAATCGAGACAAAACGGGGCTCGGGAGGGGGTAGAACAGGTTTATGCCGTGGGGTTTCTTGAGAGAGATTATATTTTTTCCTTTTTTCAATATTTTGATAGCCCTTGTATTTATAGGGTGAAAATGAAGAACAGACCAGACAGACTCTTATTCATTTTGGGGAGGTTTTTTGGTATTTTGGAAAGTTGGAGGACTTGTTGGCAATTCTTGCTTTTCAAGCAAAACAGTTCGGACGGATAGTCATTCAATTTCAGGGGCATTTTGGTCTTTTCACCTTGAAATCTGATTGATGTTGATTGATGGGCTTTGGAATGCGTGCCACGTGCCCCTGTGACTCACCTATGCTAGGGTTTTTATCCCGTTATTCCCGATTTTGTCCGTTTTTCAAATAACTGTCCGGAAAATGTCCGAAACGCCATCGGAAAGTGCCGGAAAGTGTGTTTTTCGAGGAAAGTCGTACTTTTACATGTGATAACATGTGTTGAGTATGCTTTGACGTCGGGATGCATGGGGCTGTTCCGGGATGTCTCGTTGGCTTGAGAACGGGGAGCTTAACAGGTTCCGATTAACATTGAAAGGGCTAGTTAACGGATTCCGGTTAACTTGTAACGGATTTTGATGATCCGAATTTGGGTACTTACAGTAGCCCCTCGGCGACGTCACTTTCGAAGGAAGTGGGGTCGTCGAAAAAGATAAGGATCCAAATCGTGGGATGCCTTACTTTGAAAGACCTGAGCGGTCAGCTGGCTGGACCTTTAGCGAGAGGATTCCTACGTATCCCAGGCGGGAATCAAGTCGATCGTAGTTCGTAGGTGCAAGGGCTGCTCGTGGGGCCTTGACCCAAGTGAGACTGTTGGGAGGCATCTTTACCTGAGTGAGACTATTGGGAGGCGTCTTGACCTAAGTGAGACTATTGGGAGGCGGCTTGACCTAAGTGAGACTATTGGGAGGCGTCTTGACCTAAGTGAGACTATTGGGAGGCTTCTTTACCTAAGTGAGACTATTGGGAGGCGTCTTGACCTGAGTGAGACTATTGGGAGGCATCTTGACCTGAGTGAGACTATTGGGAGGCGTCTTGACCTGAGTGAGACTATTGGGAGGCATCTTGACCTAAGTGAGACTATTGGGAGGCGTCTTGACTTAAGTGAGACTATTGGGAGGCGTCTTGACCTAAGTGAGACTATTTGGGAGGCGTCTTGACCTAAGTGAGACTATTGGGAGGCGTCTAACCTGGGTTTTTGAAAGGGTATGAGAAACTTCCATTCCTGATGGCATATTTTGAAAGGATGTGAGAAATGTCCGTCCATGACGGCGTATTCTGAAAGGATATGAGGAATGTCCATCTCTGACGGCGTATTCTGAAAGGATATGAGAAATGTCCATCCCTGAAGGTGTATTCTGAAAGGATATGAGAAACGTCTGTCCCTGACGGTGTATTCTGAAAGGGTGTGAGAAATGTCCATCCCTGACGGCGTATTCTGAAAGGATATGAGAAATGTCCGTCCCTGACAGCGTATTCTGAAAGGATATGAGAAATGTCCGTCCCTGACGGCGTATTCTGAAAGGATATGAGAAATGTCCATCCCTGACGGCGTATTCTGAAAGGATGTGAGAAATGTCCGTCCCTGACGGCGTATATTGAAAGGATATGAGAAATGTCCGTCCCTGACGGCGTATTCTGACATATGGAGGAAGCGGAATCTTATGCTGGGACTTTGACGAAAATGACGGTCGAAGAGGGATTGTTGTGAGGGTTTATGCTGATTTGCCGCTCGTCTTTTGTCTGCTGGGAATATGGTGTTCGGGCTTACGATGATGGTCAAAGAGGGATTGTTGTGCGGGCTCACCTTGATGGCCGTTGAAATGGGGTGGTCGGGCTTACGATTGACGGCCGAAGAAGTGAACGTTCACTTGCTGGAGTGAAAAGGTACTCGGGCTTACTATGGCGGCCGAAGAGGGATTGTACGTCCAAAGACAGAAAGTTAGTGAGGACTAACGGGAATTTTAATGTCTGGAGACGAAATTGTGATTTAACGTCCGAAGACAGAATGTTAGTGAGGACTAACGGGAATTTTAACGTCTGGAGACGGAGTAAAATTTGAAATATTTTTGAAATGCTTGAAAGTTCCGACTTGAACGGATTTTTTGAAATGTTCTGAAAGTTCCGATTTCGACGGAGTTTTCAAAATGACTTGAACCCTTTTGGGATTTTGGACCGTTAATACTTCAACTGGGATGAAAATATTTTTAGGCAAATGATCCGTTAATGAACGGTTTTTTGAAACTGGACCGTTAATACTCCAAGTGGGATGGAAATATTTTAGGAAAATGAACTGTTGATGAACGGGTTTTTTAAAACTGGACCGTTAATACTCCAACTGGGATGGAAATATTTTTAGGAAAACGAACCGTTGATGAACGGGTTTTTTGAAACTGGACCGTTAATACTCCAATTTGGATGGAAATATTTTAAGAAAACGAACCGTTGATGAACGGGTTTTTTGAAACTGGACCGTTAATACTCCAACTGGGATGGAAATATTTTTAGGAAAATGAACCGTTGATGAACAGGTTTTTTGAAACTGGACCGTTAATACTCCAACTGGGATGAAAATATTTTTAGGAAAACAAACCGTTGATGAACGGGTTTTTTGAAACTGGACCGTTAATACTCCAACTGGGATGGAAATATTTTTAGGAAAACGAACCGTATCCTTGTACTGACATATTTTCTGTGACTTTTGATATGTGTCTGTGTACGTTATCTCTGTAATAACATACTTTTGCCATGTTCACCTGCAGGGGCGAGGGCCGATTGATGTACGTAACTTGAAGAGCATGGGAGCCTTTGAGGCGGTCCGTGAGCTGTGGGAGATACTCCCAGACGAGGCTCGAGACAGGGAGAGGAGTCCACGGCAGTTCGTGGTTGACTCCAGTCTGACAGGATTCATTAGTGCGGTAGTCGTGGTGGCTTCGACGCAGAGGGCGAGGGTACTTCATGTCGCTCTGAGCGAGTACTGGTGGGATACGACCCACACATTCCATTTCAGGTGGGGGGGGGAAGCGACCGTGACTCCCACTGACTTTGCAGCGATTACTGGGTTGCCATTCTGGGGCAACACTATTGAGTGGGTGGATGGCTACACCATGGAGCAGTTGTCGGAGCTGCTTGGTTTTTACATTACCGATGCCAGGGGCTTGGGTATTCGGTACGGGCCGATGGAGGCTCATTTGAGGAGAGGCATCGAGGATTATTTGGCTGGCTCTGTGAGGATGACAGCAGAGCACCTGGCTCGGGGGTTCTTATGGTTCGCTTTGTCAGCTACCCTATTTCCTACTACTGACACGTCATGTCATTTTGCTCTGCTCGGCTCTCTGACCAACCTGGAGGCTATGAGAGGGTTTTCTTGGGGAGAGTCCGGTCTGTCCGAGCTCTATCAAGCCTTGGATAGGTTCTCTCGGGGAGAGGAGAACACATTAAGCTGTTTCCAGTTTGCTTTGGATGTGAGTTCCTTTCTTTTTCTCTTCCTTGTCTCACTTGTACTCGTATGTATCTGCTTTGTAGATGATATAACTTTCCTTGCGTTTGACAGGTGTGGTTCTTGGAGGTGTTCCACCCGCAGAGGTGGGAGACCAGGGAGGCATATACGCACCTGTTCCCTGCCATGCTGACTTGGCAGAAGGTGGCGAGGAAGCCGACAAAGTCGAGGGAGAGCACTCGACTGACTTATGAGGAGGTGTCTCTGGCCTTGGACCGAGATTTTTCTCCGCGGATCTGGCTGACCTGGTGGAGCCGGTTTGATGTCTTTGCGGTGCAGGCTGCTGGAGATGTTACACGTCGGCGGAAGCTGCTGGTGGGGCTCCATTGCGATGTGATGTACCTGGGCGAGAGGGTGTATTGCCAGCATGCTCCGGGGTCTATTCCCTTGGTTCCGATGGACCTGCCTCCTCACATGCAGTATCCTATGTTGATACCGATGGCGGAGTTACAGCGGTACAGGCAGGGTGTGTTCTATGCTGAATTCATCATAGAGGATGCCGACTATGATGTTTTCCGGAGGACGAGGCTGAGGAGCCCGCAGGTGCTGGATAGAGAGGGCGAGGTCCCTGCGCGTCCACGAGACTATCCGCTACCCCGCACTCAGTTGTCGTTCAAAGGCGTTGGAGGTTCTTGCAGGCAGCTGTTGATTCCCATTCCAGAGCAGCCGAGGCCTCAATACAGAGTGGACCCTGATGCTTTGGTGAGCGTTTTGCTTTTATGTACTTGGTAGTAGCATCTTGCAAATGTTACGTTTGTGCTGTCTGTTTGTTCTTTGACGGCTTTCCTGGTTTGCAGGTGTCTGGCCGTACTTATAATCAGGCTGTGAGGCGTTTGGAAGGATTAGCCAACTATGCTAGGAGGCTCGGGGATTTCCTATTGTGTTGTTCTCGGAGGAGTGCGAATGTTTACTAGCCGATGCCCTCTCGGCAGTCTGCTGCGAGAGACTCGTCTGCTTCCACGGCGGGTGGGGCAGATTTTACGCAGGGATTCAGCCAGTTTTCCAATGGGACGGCTGGGTTCGGAGCTCGTCACTCTTCGCGTTCGGGACACGAGCGAGGAGAGTCCTCAGGGGCACAGGAGCGGGGCTGTGGCTTTTCGTACTCCGGTCACGCGGAGTTTGCGGAGTATTGGTCCACCATGGATCCGGCTGCAGCGGGGCAGTATTACGAGTGCTCGGATGACGAGCAGGATTTTGAGTAGTCCTTTTATTTAGACAACTATGTGTATTGCCCAAACATTTGATTTGTATTCGAAAGGGCCTTTGAGGCGAATCCTTGTATTTTGAAACATTTATTATTGATTACCTTCCTTTATTTTTGGCAAATAAGCAAGTAGGTTGATCAAAAATAAATAATAATGGAACATGCATTTAAACAATAAAATTCGAGCTGGTCAAAATTTATATCTACATGCACTGTTATTTAATTAACTACACTGTTGCACGAGCCCGGGGCGGATGTGGTGTCGGCAGTGAATGATTAAACCACGGATGGATGTAATTTAGTCAAGGCTGGAACAGGAGGATGTTTGGAATTGTTTCTGATCAAAGCTGATTTCTCTTTCAAATTCCTTGAGGTTTCCTTTGTTTCTCATGGCTCTATTTCCAAGGTTGCCATCTCAGGTGCAAGAGCGATATTTAGAGAGTTTCGAGATGTGGGTACGACACCACACGAGGCAAAATAAGGGATTTTTCGAAGGCTATTATAAAATGAGGGCGGTCTGGGCTTTGAAGGAGCTCATGTCGGATTGGGATCTCTTGAGAGCTGCGTCTCATTTTTGGAACGAAAGGAGGCACGTGTACAGCTTCTCGTACAATGAGATCACGTCCACACTTGAAGATTTCCAGGCTATCCTTGGAGGACCTGAGGCGGAGCAACTTGTTCTTCCTTTGACGGGAGGCCTGACCACCATTGAGAAGTTAGTGTCCTTGCTTGGCGTCTCAGCTGAAGAAGCATACGGGATGCTAATACCGAACACGGATCATGTTGACATTTCGGGGCTGCCCGATAGATTTGCTGGTGCTGAGGGGAGCATTTCTGCATGGGACGCTTTTGCTCTATGCGCAATCGCCACCTTGTTTACATTCACATCCTTGGGGGTGTGCCATCACAGTGTACTGGACCTGGTGAGGCAGTGCCGGAGCGGAGGGGACATCGTGCCTTTGATCCTGGGTGATACGTTCCTTAGCATAGGTCGGATGGCGACCGGTAGCCGATACATGTGGGGAGGGATTCCCGCTATGCTTACTCTGTGGTTGAGGGAACGGTTGCAAATGATGCCCGAGGTGCCAGCGACATGTGATCCCTGGTCTTTTTCTCGACGTCCCTTGGTGATAGGGGGCGATCAGGTGGAACTGGAGCTTTGGATGGCCAAACTCCGCACGCATCATCTGCGATGGTGGGTTCCTCATTGGAAGTTACAGACCTGTCAGACCGTTCAGGAGGGTCTTCTCATTGTCAGGGTTCCGGGGGTGTCCCAGACTTCTTTCTACATTCCATCCTTGGTGCTGCGACAGTTCGGGTTGGAGCAGGTGCCATTGATGGGCTTGAGTAATGCTGCTACCTTTGAGGTGGGATCGCTTTTGATGGAAGATCCTTCGATGACATTGCTTCTCACGTGGTTCTGTCAGGGTTCTCTTTCACCGAAGAGGGGGCACTGTTCTGTCCACTCAGTATTTGAACTGGTATGAGGAGTGTATGGGGGAGACACAGATGACTATTTTATGGAGACGAAGTGAGCTATTGGGCCTTGATTACCCTGATAGGTCGACTTTGAGGAGGGCCAAAGCGGCGGCTAACCCTCAGGATTAAACTGGGGATGACATGGCTGATTATGAGGCCAATGCTAGTCGGATGGGCGATCAGAGCATGGATATGATGACTCGGAGAGAGTGTAAGTACCCCAATCTGGATCACCCTCCGCCAAACACACAGGAAACACCGCAGACTCACAAACACAGTCTCGAAGACCTATGACACTCAAAACCCTCTCAAAACCCTCAACCAAACCAAGGGAGGGGCCTTTCTGGGATAAAAAGGGACAGAAGGACCTTTTGGGAATTTTCAGGAAATTGGAAAAGCATAAGTAGTCCGTACGGACCTCTTTGCTTTAATAATTACTGAATCCCCTTAAAGTCCACAATATTCCCTCAAATCCCGGAGAAAATGATTACCCTCATGCATGGTTGGTCCGTACGGACCTCTTTGCATGCCAAGATGGTCCGTACGGACCTCTTTGCATAGGGGACATCATAATTCCAGAATATTCACCATCATCACATATTCCCTCAAATCGAGGAAAACCAAAATTCTGGATAACATGGGAGGTCCGTACGGACCTCTTTGCAAATTTCTCCTACTATAAATAGAGGGCTCCCCCTCCCTCATTTTTCACACCTCCCTCTTCTCTCTTCCTCCCTTAGCCTTCAGGCTCCCCTCTAAGACCCTTCGGGGCAATCCCGGCCCCTTTCGGATCCTTCCGAGGCCTTCCGAGCCCCCTCGTGGTGCTCCGAAGCCTCCCCGAGCGCTCCCGCGATGCTCCCGCGATGCTCCCGCGCTGCCCCGAGGCACTCTCGAGGTACTCTGAGGCCCCTCGTGGTACTCCGAGGCCTTGCCTGGTCTTTCCCGAGGCGTCCCGGCTCTTTCCGAGTCAAACCGGCGATCCCAAATCACGCCGAAACTCTGTCCGAGTAACTCCTGCCATCCCAAACCACGCCGAAACTCTGCCCGAGTGACTCTTGCCATCCCAACGCACGCCGAAACTCTTCCCAAGTGATCCCTGCGATACCAACGCACACTGAAACTCTGCCCGAACGCAGCCTACAATCTCAACTCTCGCCGAAACTCTGTCCGCAGACAACCGGCCCCTCCCGAAGCAATCCCGGTCCGTGCCGGAACACTATTCCATCCTCAAACACTATTCCCCAGCGGAAGACAGACACGAACCAACATTGGTAAGGCTTCCTTCCATTACTATTTCAATACATTTCAATACGCAGTGTACAATGTAGACATCCGACACAGCATGCATTTTTAAAAGCACACACACACACACACAACATTTAAAGAATATTAGGGGTATCCGAAAGACTCGTTTTTACGAGGCGACTCGGGTGAGCTCTAAGATTCTAATATTCTCTTCCCGAGGAGTCATCTGACCTCCGAACTCAAAATCCCATCACACAAAACCAGTTTATTATTATTTTTAAACTGATGTCCTTTTTCAATGTTTTGGGCTTAATAATAAAAATGGCGTGGCGACTCTACAAAGCAAAACACGGCGAGACACCTCCAACCGAAAACGGTGCAAAGCGGGAATAAAGCCAGATGCCGGGGCGCAAACGCGCTGCCTCTCGGATCCGGGCGAACATTCCCCGAAACAGCGAAGCGCGAATGCGAGATGCGCGGGAGCTCGGATCCCGGGTAATTTCAGTTGGCGACTCCGCTGGGGACTTTTTGTTTTAAAATATTTTTAAACAAAACAAAAGATTTTTAAAACGATGATGAGGGTCAAACTTTCATTTTACCCCTTTCTTTAACTGTTGTGTGTGTGTGCACGTGCTTTACTTTTTATTTTACAAAAAAAAAAAAAAAACTACAAAAAAATGCATCAATATACATCTCGTGCATACATTTAAAATTCTTCAAAAACTTCGTTTTACTCGAAAAAGAATTTTAGAGACCGCACACTACTCGCACCGCCGCCTCGGTTACACCGCACACTACGCACACCGGCCGCTCTGTTACACCGCACGCTACGCGCACTACTGCCTCGGATACACTGCACACTACAACCCTTAACCCGGAGTGGTCTCAGTTGCAGTCCGTTTGGTCTTCCTAGGCCTCTCGGATGCGCACGGGATCATTCCAAATATCCCATCCTAGCCAAGCGTCAACCCTGCACGTTTGAGTCTTGAGTCACACTCTGTCCAGACTCGGTTGTTTTTACCCACCGTGTCATACGGCTGGATACATATACCATGCCGGCCATTTTTCGAGTCAAGGCTCGGAACTCAAGATCCCTTGCGCAAGCAAAGCAATGAAAGGTCATGCTAAAATCTCGACCTGATCTTGATTTCCGAAGCTACACCCAGACGATGTTCCGTCCCGGATATACATCCATGCTCACATGACACCATGTCATCACGCCTTTGATACGTTAGCCATGACAATATGACCCAGCCAACGCCTAACGTCACAGATCCCTTGCGCAAGCAAGGTAAAGAGAGGTCATGCCGAACTCTTGACCTGATCTTGACTCAGTGGCCGGCTCGGTTCACTATTCACATGGCTAACGCATTAAAACGAACATGACAGGCTCGGTCCTTAGGTTCGGTTTTTCTTTTAGGCCGGTGGAAACCGCTTGCCCTATAGGACCCTCGCCCGGGGCTGTCCACCCTGGGATGTCGAAATACAGGTGCAAAACGAGGGGCTTATAGTCGCACAGATGGTCTCCACTGACCCAGGATCATAGCATAGTTGCGAAAAACAAGAGCAATCTTTTCCAACCTACCTAGGACTCTGAGAAAACATGTTTTAAGTAAATTAAAACAACAAAAAAACAAAAATATAAAAGAAACGGAAACCGCATGCCACGTGAGCTTTCCCCTTTTATCCCGTGAGGCCATTCCTGTGTCTAAACCTTGCCCGTCACCCCCTCCAGCGAACCGAGAGTGGTTGAGAATACCTGGGAGCCGCCTTTTCAGTATCGAGGTCACAAGGTCCGATAGCCCTTCCAGTTCAACGGTCTGCACCGTCCGCTACTCTCCCATGACGGGATCAACAGATAACAGTGAGGGAAACGGAACCCCGCCACTAAGGAACCTCCAGACAATGGAGGAGGTGCTGCGAGCCTTCGAAACCATCAAGAAGCGCCAAGAAGAACAACAAGCCTGGATCGTAGACACCTTGCGTCTTCGAGGAACAGTTGCAGTTCCCCAACCTGACGGAACCTTTGTTCTCATAGAGGACGAAGACATACCGGCCCCCCCCGGTTTCTCAAAGCTATCAGCAAGTTCCGCCTCCGCCAAGCTACGAGATCCCAAAGCAACGCAGCAGCCTCTCGCTCAAAGCTCCCTCAGCGCCGGGCCAAGCAGCCCGACATGCCCGCCAAGACAGCCGCTTCCCGGCCCGCACATCAAGCTCGCACCAACAAAGACACATACGTGCTCGCTCCGAGATCCCAATGCATCTCTGCATCCCCGGATTCAATCCTTTGCCTCTATACGAGCCTCACAACCACAATCGAAGTCCCAATGCTTACTGTGTGGACGGTCATCCCAAGCGGATATCCCGACATTTCAAGCTTGCCACTCGCTAGTCCGCCAATTGGGGCTAACGAATCATTTCCCCAATTCCCAAATACAACCCTTAGCGGACCCGGCAATCACTCCCTCAACTTCAACACCCTGGGTATGGGTTGGTATATACTCAACTACCTCCCCAAGATTCCCGAATGGCGATCCCATCGCCCAATCCACCTCCATCTTCGGCTTCCGTCCCCGAAAACGGTAACCCACCTCGCATACTCGATCCCCACATGGCTTGGCCGATCGAACAAATGAAAGACATGCAAGGCAAGCTAGCTAGTTCTCGGAAGGACTCCCTCCGCCTACCGATCCGAGCAAAGTGGTCCCTCTCCCTCCGAAATTCAGGATGCCGGAAATGGAAAAGTTTGACGGGACAATGCCCAAAAACCCACATCGACACCTATGTCCCGGGTATGAGAGCCAAAGGGGCAACCCTCAACAGATGGCGGATCACTTTCAAAGATTCTCTCAAATCCACAAAGACTAAGGTGGTTTCTCAATGTGAAGGCGTAAAACCGCTCCACGTGGGATCGATCAGTGAAATCTTCCCCGGAGAAGTACCGCGCCAACCTTGAATGGGAGACAAACCGCCATGACTCGCAAGCCACCGAACAAAAGGATGACGAACCGGTGGGGCGAGTTCTACAAAAGATGGAATTGGAAGCTCGGCGAGATAATGGATCCACTTTCCAAAGAAGAGCAGATGGACATCTTCCATTCCCGCCTCAAGCCATCTTTGAGGACCTTGATCGCCCACCATTTCTATCCGGATCTCCGTGCCATGGTCAACGCCGGACAAAGTTTGAGAAGACTCGAGTCTTCAAAAGACAACAAAGAACCCCGCCTCATCTTACCGCTATCGAACAAACTGGCAACTTCAACTCCCGCCCGACCAAAGGAAAAGAAGCAAATGAACAAGACACTACATTCGTAACGGAGCTCAAGTAAACCGCGATCAAGCGGCCCCAAAGAATAACAATCCCCTCGCTTCCCACAGCCCAAAGATTTAGACAACCTCGAAATGCCCTTGGTTCAAGTATTTGAAGCTTTGGTGAAACGAAATCTTCTCAAACCTCTCGAGAATTTCCAACCGAAGACTCCCAAACCCAACATAGATATGAGCAAGCACTGCGCCTTCCACAACTACCCCGGCCACACCACCGACAATTGCTTCGTGCTCAAGCAGGTGGTCCAGGGGCTCATTGAGGAGGGAAAATTGGAATGCCCTCGTGGTCCCAATACCATCGGAAATCCATTCCCAGAACGACAGGGTAAACTCAATAGCCTTTGACAAAACTCCAAGCGAGAGCACCCCCGCAATTTCCGAAACCGTCGGCATCTTTGTCCCGCTATGATCGGGAGCTTGAAACCAGAGTCAAAAGGTCTCGTGACCGGGAATTCAGACAAGAACGCCCAAGGGCAACTGTCTCCCTACGATCTTTGCCCCAACCAAGGCATACAAATGGATGGATCGAACGCTCCCCAGAGGAGACTGAGTCAAACGGTAGCACGGGAAGCAGCTTAGTCTTCACAGACAATGATTTGCCGACATGTGAGAATCGGCACAACGAAGCCCTCCTCATCCTCATAAAAATAGAGATGTTCTTCCTCCCGAACGTCTTGATTGATAACGGCTCTGCAGTCAACATCATCGCTTTGAGCACACTAAAACGACTCCATATCGACCGCTCCTTGATAAGGCCTTCACCTCGGGTAATCCGAGCCTACGATTCCACTGCACGACCAATCGTAGGAGTCATCAATTTGAGGATCCAATTCGATGCACAACTGGAGTCGGTAGAGTTCCAAGTCGTGGAAATCAAACCAACCTTCTCTGCCTTGCTAGGACGACCTTGGATACATCAAATGAAAGCAGTATCATCTACTCTTCACCAATGCGTGAAATTCATCAATGCCAATGGAGTGATCAAAGTGATCCGCGGAAGCAGTGCAATGGCAAGTGCTTGGCCAGCAAGCTACGACCCAGAAGAAGGTCCCGACATGATCGAATACTCTTCTCCAGATGAGTCTCCTACCCTGTCCCGCTACGAAGTGGATCCTTACATCCACGCTCTAAGCCGCGACGAGCTGGAAATCGAAGAGCTCATGGGTCGATGACAACTCGATATATGCGATCGTGAAGAATGCTTAAGAGAGGATCAAGAGATGGATGCCCTAATGGAGATTGATCGAGGAGTAGACCCTTACTTCGCCGAAAACCCTCTTGCAAACTGGCTCATCACCGATCCCCCGATACAAGACAACCCTCTAGCCGACACTCTCGGATCTTATGGGGACAGCCATCACAAAGATAGTTCAATTCAACATTCCTGTCCAACCTAGATGAACAAGTGGCGCAACCTCCTCCAAGGCCTAATCAGGGGAAGGAGATATAGCATGCCCTCGAATCGACATTGTAAATGTCGTCCAAGCAAAGATCCCAGTATAAAGAGGCGCATTCCATGAAAATGATCAACATCAAGCAAGAATCAACTCCGACCGCCGAATGCTTCGCCCTCTTAGAAGTAGCCCTCGCCGACTTCTATCATCAAAAACCCCAAGGATCGGTGGCAACACTAATGGAGGGACATCATCGTGGAGCAACCAAAAACCTCCGCGATCCGGTTTGAAATCGAACCGCATGCAAGCTATTTTCCGGACTCATGCCAAGGGAAGATTGGCCACCCGAACCAAAGACCACTCCCTCTAGAGCTACGCCATCCGAGAGTAATGAAGCTCGGTCCAATCCCTCGTCGCCTATAGTCTAGCTTCGAGTCTTGTTGTCCGTGAATTCACATCTGAGTCTTTTGACGGCTTTACGCCCAACGATTGTGAGTCTTTGATCAACAATGTACGCCTTTCACGCTTTCAATAAAAGGTCTGACCTTTCTAAAAAAAATCATTTCATTGCATCTTTAACAAGTGATGAGTTAACTAATCAAAACAGTTAATAACAATTCATCGCTACAAAAGGCAAACACATTAATTGAATAAATGCATCAAGCAAACATTTAAGCATGTTGCCAAACGAGAGAAAAACCGGGCCCAAGCTGGCGAGGAGGTTTTAATCACAACGATTTGCAAGATTGCTGAAGAGCCAAAGAGACGCAAGTCCGACGCCATTTCCAGCACAGACCAGATCTTCCAATACCTCCATAATGGGGAAACTACCTTCATGAACAAGGAAGACCCACACACAGGAGGGGTCAAAACCAAGAGCATCATGGCCCTAAAACGCCTCGCCTCTCACTTCG
Source organism: Adenophora triphylla var. japonica (assembly GCA_022495995.1). NCBI lineage: Eukaryota > Viridiplantae > Streptophyta > Magnoliopsida > Asterales > Campanulaceae > Adenophora > Adenophora triphylla. The sequence continues at coordinate 553,759 of JAFEMH010000878.1, read as the reverse complement.
TAATCCTCGGGGACATGCTATACAAGAAACGCTACCATGGACCACTCCTACGCTGCATCAACCAGGAAGAGGCAAACAAGCTCATGAACGAAGTCCACAATGGGGCTTGCGGTACCCACATGAACGCCAGAGCCCTGATGCAAATCATTCTCAGGATGGGCTACTATTGGATCTCCATGGAGGCAGATTGCATCCACTTTGTCCGAAGCTGCGACAAGTGTCAACGGTTCTCCAACCTCAATCATCTACCACCCCACGATCTCTACCGCATGACTACACCCGGCCATTTGCCACTTGGGAATTGACGTCATCGGGAAAATCGCTCCGCCAGCAAAGAATCGGTCACGAGTTCATCTTAGTAGCCATCGACTACTTCACCAAATGGGTCGAAGCCAAGTCCTACAAGGTACTCACCTCCAAGAAGGTCGCGCATTTCCTCAAGGAAAACATCATCCGCCGATACGGCATCCCAAATGAGGTCATATCAGACAACGGTTCACACTTCGAAGGGGAATTCGGCTGCATCGCCGGCCGAATTCAAGATCACACGCCACAAATCTTCTCCCTACCGGCCACAAACAAACGGCGCCGTGGAAGCAAAGCAAACAAAACCCTCGAACGAATCATCCGAAAATGACCACCCGAGGACGAGATTGGCCCGAGAAGCCGCACCTTGCACTTTGGGGCTACCGCACATCGGGCCGTAATCCCACGGGAGAAACCCCATTCGCCCGACATACGGGATGGAAGCAGTCCTTCCCATCGAACTGGAAATTCCCTCACTCCGAGTGCTGCTGGAAAATGACATCAACGAAGTTGAATGGCTCCGAAGCCGACATGACGAATTGGCTCTGCTAGACGAGCGACGACTAAAGGCCATGGAACACGTCCGAGCCTATCAAAGCAGGATGGCTAGAGCTTTCGACAAGAAAGTCAAGTCCCGAGACATCAGGGAAGGCGATCTGGTACTCAAAGAAAAGCCTCCCACTCGAACCAACCCACTGGGAAAATGGGAACCCACATGGATCGGCCCTTTCGTGGTTCAAAAGATCTTCTCCTGGAGGTGCCATGAAGCCGACGCACCTAGACGGCAATCCCTTCATGAATCCAAACCAACGGAAGCAAACTTCGCAGATACTTCGCCTGAAGAAGAACAACTGTGCATCTCTTGGCACTCCATGTAGTGTCGAACTACGCAGACCTGAGCCCTCTAGTCCGGGGGAACGTAGGCAACCTTAATTGGTCCGGTCTAAAAATACACAAAAAGTCAAAAGTTTGAATGTCAATCAAGACCTCCATCAAGCTACGCACTTTTCAAGAACACGCCCCAACGTCACCTTGACCAAGTCAAACGACGGCGGCAACATCAAAAGACATCCGAGGGTCACTCAAAGATCAAACGATCGACTCATGTCTCGCTTCTGCCAGGGGCTTGTCTTTGCCTTCACGCGCTTCGAAAAAAAAAAAGAGAGCTCGAGCAAGGGCTCACAAAAAAATAAAAAAAAGAGAGCTCGAGAAAAGGCTCACAAAAAAAACAAAAATAAAAGAAGCTCAAGCAGAAGCTACAAAAGGAGGTCAAGAGCCCGACGCCAACAAGAGGCAAGGAAGCTACGAAAAAGACCGTCAAAACGACTTGTCAGGGGATCATTCAACCTCTCAGCCAAGCACAAAGCCTAAGCAAAGGGGATTGCCGTCATGGCCTGCATCGCTTCAATCCGCAAATGCAACGTAAAAGTTCAAAGATGGACGCCGACAAGGTGCACAAAAGACACAAAGGCAAACAAAAGATCTTGCGTCTCGACAAAGCTTTAAAAGTAAATCACAAATCACTAACGGTTACAACATTTCTTGATGAGTTCAAGCACGGTCTACTCTCAAGTTCACAACATGCTAAAAGACAGCTTAATACATTTAACAAGTAATGTGTTTACAATGCAATGAATGGATACCTAGGAGGTCATTCCGCGCCATCTGCGCTTGTCCCCTCGCCATTCTTCCCTTTCTTTCCTCGTCCCCGACGAGTATTCTTTCGCTCAACGCAAACCAACTCTGCGTCTCTCAGTCCGAGATCAGGGGTCCTCCCCGTAGAGTCAAACAATCCAGCAGCTCTCTCGTGGCTTCATTCGCCCGTGCTTCGGCTCGGATCTCCTCCCCGCGAGTCCGTAAAAGAGGACCTCTCCCCGTCGCCGGTCAACTCTAGTCTCGTAGTCAAACAAAGTGTCTCCCGTCACATCCCGAGGGTCGACTGTGCTTCGGCACTCCTAAGGCAATAGCTACTACGGCAACCGGTCCTGCAGTCGCTACACGCCGCTTCCAAAGCCACTGGGATCGCCCAACACGCCGCTCATACTGTGCCAGGTACCGAGTCGTCAATACGACACTCTCCCGACGTCTAAGGAGCACCACAGAGGGAAAGCGGAATACTTCCATACCCTCGTAAAATACAAGAAAGCACCTGAGCCGCCATACAAAGAGGAGCTATCTCCGTAGTAGCAAGGTCATCCCACCCTCAACAAAGGCTCCCGCTTCATCCCAAACCGCCGGAAACAAGCGACGGAATATAGAAGGAGGACCAAGACAAACCCGGAACTCGACGACATAGGACCCTTCCCGAAAGACCCTCCTAGTCTCAATCCCCAGCCGAGGAACCCACCAACGGATCCGATGCGTACCAAGCCGTGCCATCCATCTCTCCTGTGCGGATCGATCCATATCCAACACAAGAGGTCGCCGAGCAAATGACCACGGGCTAAACGACGCCGGAGCCTCGGGCATGGCCTCGAAGTCTCTCTCGCAGCCTACAAGGTGAGCAAAGCGAGGCTTCCCCTCTCATGAACCGATCCCCGCCGCGTACGGTCGATACCATAAAGAGTCTCCCCCAGCACCAACGGGACAATATCCTCTCCAGCTCTGCAGTGCCCAACCACATCTAGCAAAGCACCATCGTAAATGCCAAGGGAGCTGACCAGGAAAAGCGTCGCCATCACGCACAAGGCAAATGCGTCCCAAGAGACATCACTCTCATCAACCATGAACCGCTCCGGCAGCTCAGAAATGTCAATATGACCCGAATCGAGGATCATGCCCTGCACTTCTTCCAACGAAGTACGAAGAAAGCTTGCAAGCTTCACGCTCACAGCAGCACCACCAATCAAAGGAAGCGAGATGGTCTCCACCTCCGGTCCTCCAATCAAAGCCCGGAAATCCTCAAAGGTGGGCACCATTTCATTGAAGGAGAAACAATACACATGCCTCCTAACATCCCATAACTTCGCGGCAGCCCGCAATAACTCCCAATCAGGAACCAACTCCTTAAAAGACCAAATCGAGCAAAGACGAAACCTTACCTCGAAAACCCGTCTCTGATGCCTCATACGGCGCCGCATCCACATTTTCAGCTGCTCAAGGAAGAGTGCTTGCCTCTCCTGCGAAAGCCTCGGCAAAATTCTAGGGACGTACGAAGAATCCATGGCAAAAATGGAGGTTCCTAGAGAAAATGGGGAAGAAAGCTCGAAAATGGCTGCAAATGGGGAAATGGGGAAGGACCAGACACTGGAAAGCATTTATTTCCTTCCCAAAAGCAAGGCTGGTCCGTACGGACCTCTTTGCATGCTAGGTATGTCCGTACGGACCTCCTTGCAATCATGACCCATTTCCCCAGCAAACAGTACAACAACCACTGTTCTCAGCAGGACCTTGCTCCAAACTGCCCAAACACTGGCCAAAGCCATTTCCGGCAAACATACACTACCCACAAACGCACTCTCAGCTCACGTGGCATGCACAAAATAAAAAAAATAATAGCAACAATTCCTAGGACAATTCCCGGGAATCACAAAAATGACATTACATCTTAAAATAAAATGCTGTTTGCCATGCAAATACGAGTGTTTTATTACAGGTACATCTAATGTCTGTTGCTAAAAAAAAAAGAAAAGAAGATATGGAAAGAGGGAAAGCAAATGAACCCTAATCCGACTCTTCAGCATCATCCTCCTCACCAAGGTCATCAAGCGAGAAGTCTGGCCTCCCGGTGAACTCGCTAGTCATATCCTCGTCATCAGAGTACCGAGCCCCCTCCGGAGGCTGATACTCAAAGTAATTAGAAGGATCAAATCCGACGAAAGGATCGAAGAAAGAAGGCTCTGACGAACCCTCACCCTGTGCATCCTGCTGAGGAAAGAACTGGTAAAGGGTCTGCGGCCTCGGCACTCCCGAAGACGCCCCGCATCCATGCTATGCCGCCCGCGAAGGTCCCTCCCGCCGTGGCTCCGGCTCGGCTCTCGGTGGAGGAACATCTACTGTAATGCCTCAAGGCACGGCGTGTAAGCCGGCACACGTCGCGAAGACCGGCAAGACATCTTCGACGCCATCTTCTTCGCGAAAGACCGCATCGCCACATAACGACGGGTCGCATGTCAAAAGCCCTCCCCGGACTCCGCACAAGCAAGCAACCCAAAGAAACGCCAAAGAATACAAGCCATACTCAACAACAAAAAGAGAAAAATACGTAAAAGATGCCAAGATGGAAAAGAGTAAGCACACTCACCGGCCTATCAGGATCGACGCGGTAGGGCAAGCATGAGCTCGCTGTGGACGGCATGTACACCCTCCTCCTCGAGGAATCCCCACGAACGTACGTAAAGTCCGGCCTGTGCACAGGAACCTCGGGGGACCCTCGCGGACCAGCCTCCCTCTCCCTCGCTAACACCCGTGGCGGCGTCCTCAACTTCCTCCTCACAAAAGCTCCATACTCCTCTCTATACAACACAAACTCATCGGCACTCACGCCGCCCAAGTACCTCTCAAAATCCAACACATCCACATCACGGGAATCCAACATCCCAAAAGGAGGGTCCCTGAGCCAAGCGGAAGCATACCCGGCCATGCCGCTGTAAGACCCGCTCCCAGTGTACATGACGCCACAAGTCGTGCCCCGCAAAGCATCTTCCGCCGCACCGTCACTGTGGGAGCCCTCGAAATCATCATCCTCATATCGAGCCCAAGGATACAAAACAAACCTCTCCGGCTATCTCTCTCCAAATGCTCCCGCACATCCCCGTAGGCGATGGTGAGCTTCCCTCCGCCGGTCCTCCTCCTCCGCCGGCGGCATGCCCACCTAACATAGCAGGATACGCCGCTACAGCCCCTGTGGATCTCTATCCCACGGAAGCACCGAAAGATCTCATAGAACCACACCCGTGACAAAAACGTAAAAGGCTCAAGCAAAAGAAAAAGGAGAAACGACAAGTTGCTAAATCCAAAAACAGCAATAAACTCATACCTCCAAAGCAAAGTCAAAACAGGCCAAAGAACTGGCTACACCCCGGCTAAACCGGTCCAAGGAGAAGTAGAGCTCGGCCAAGCCCGCCTTGCCCCAAGCGATATCACAAACTCTCTCCAAATCAATCAAGCTCTCCAGCAGAGCAAAAGGAGCCGTAGTCGAATGGTTCGAGAACAAGGTCTCGGAAAGCGCAAACCACAGGAAGGAGCGCGCCAGCTGCTCCGCCGTCACCTGGCCGGTACTCTGACATAGGCCCCACACCGGCCGTGATCCTCATCTCAACATCACTATACAAAGATGCCAAGACCCTGCGAGGAACAGCGCAAAGCCCAAGCAGCCTCACAAGACATCCTCGGCAATCATATCTCGCCACCGCACTGGCCCTCCTTTGAAGGAAAGCCCGGTGATAGCAAAGAAAGTCCGTGGGCGTCACCGTCACCTCTCCCCACTCGATGGAAGGTGTGGGTGGTATCCCACCAATACTCGTAAAGGCCAAGGAAGACGCTCTAATTCTTCCTCGTGTCGAAACCCCGCCAAGTTCTCCACGAACACGCCTGTGCCGTAAGCATAGACCAGCCTCCCGGGGCTCGGCCTACCATCCACGTAAATATCGTGCATCCGCTGCCACAACTCAACAATGTTCCTCGAGCGATCCCCGAGTCTTCATCTTCTTGGCCTTCCCACCAAGAGCCCTCATCCTCGCAGTAAACACAAAGAAAGGTACGTCATTCACAGTACTTAATGCAAAAGAAAATCAAAGCACAAAAGACCGTTCCAACACGGCAAAGCACATATATCCCGTCACGAAACACGGCACATATTGCACATAATTTTTACATGCAACTCAAAACATGACATGCATTATACATAATTTTTCTATACAGTCCGTCACAAAACACGGCACACACTGTACAAATTTTCTCAACAGAGGGATCAAGCACTACACGACACATTTTCAAAATAACCCGTCACAAAACACGGCACATATTGCACATACTTTCCCCACAAAGTCCGTCACCAAAAACACGGCACACACTGCATAACACATTTTCAAAAGAAAAGTCCGTCCCTACACGGCACATACTTTCAGACAAAACCCGTCACGAAACACAGCACATGTCACATTTTTTCTACGAAATTTGTCCCTACATGACAATTTTTCCCACATTGTACATACATAAATAGCATAAGGTACAAAACACCAAAACATGCATTTTCATAGAGAGGCACTTTATTTTCACAAATAAAAGCTAATCTACACATTTCTGCACAAAATGCACATATTCACAATATTTACATGCTAATTTTCAACAATTCGTCAAGAATTTCACAAAAGGCATGGCAAATAACAAAAGCCCCAAAATGCGAAAAACTAAAGCCTAGTTCTAGCATTCAAAAAAAAATTCGATCAGGGAATCGAAATGGAACGGATTTCTTACCTCCCGACGTTCCTAGAGCGACGATTGTGCACCTCCGGATTCGGATACAATACATCCGGGTTCATCGAAGATGGAACAAAGGAGATCCAATTTCTTTGGAGCTCCATCCGTTGCTCGATCACTTATTGACTGCGTTGTCGACGATTCCTTCGAGATCCTTCCGCCATGGCAAGCAATTCAAGCAAAAAATGGAGGATTTTGGTTAACAATGGAGGTTTTTCTCTCCTTCTCTCTCTCTGGTTCACGCACGGAAGAAGAAGAAATGGGGAAAGGCTCCAGCATTTAACCCAATCAAAATCTGGGAACTGTAAAAAACCAACTTGGTCCGTACGGACCTCTTTGCATCCCAGGTTGGTCCGTACGGACCTTCTTGCAAGGGAAGGCCAAATTACTTTCCTGCCCTTATAATCTTTGCCCCTGGCCGTCCTAAGGCCTATTTCAGCAAATTTAGTGCAATATGGTCCTTAACCCATCAATTCAACAACCGGCCGTCAATGTAAGCCCGGACCTCGCCCACTCAACGGCAATTTAACAACCAGCCGTCAATGTAAGCCCGGACTTCGCCTACTCAACGGCAATTCAACCACCGGCCGTCAATGTAAGCCCGGACTTCGCCTACTCAACGGCAATTCAACCACCGGCCGTCAATGTAAGCCCGGACCTCGCCCACTCAACGGCAATTCAACAACCGGCCGTCAATGTAAGCCCGAACTTTGCCCACTCAACGGCAATTCAACAACCGGCCGTCAATGTAAGCCCGGACTTTGCCCACTCAATGGTAATTCAACAACCGGCCATCAATGTAAGCCCGGACCTCGCCCACTCAACGACAATTCAACAACCGGCCGTCAATGTAAGCCCGGACTTCGCCCACTCAACGGAAATTCAACAACCGGCCATCAATGTAAGCCCGGACCTCGCCCACTCAACGGAAATTCAACAACCGGCCGTCAATGTAAGCCCGGACTTCGCCCACTCAACGACAATTCAACCACCGGCCGTCAATGTAAGCCCGGACTTCGCCCACTCAACGACAACGCAAGCACTGGCCATCAAAGTAAGCCCGAGCTCCTTCCCCAACAAGTCAAAGGGAAGTCATACAAGACTACATATCCCCAGCACCGGCCGTCAATGTAAGCCCGGACTTCGCCCACTCAACGACAAAACAAGCGCAAGAAGGAGCCAACACCTCCCAGCACAAATCTCAAGGCACAAGACGCCTCCAAAATGCTCATCGGCAACTCAAACATCGGCCATCAAAGTAAGCCCGAAGTCACCCTCTCAGCAGAAAAGGCCCCTATAAGGCCACGATAATCCCCAACGGATGAACACCGGCAGTCATCGTAAGTCCAACCTTCTCCCAAGCGGGCATAGCACGAGGCATCTGCACCTCTCGCAATCAAAGCTCAAGGCAGCCATGCCTCCACGACCACAGCCAGAAGATGATTCAAGTCCTCATGCATGGCACACCCGCAGCCAGAAGACGATTCAAAGTCCTCACACATGGCAAACCGCAGCCAGAAGACGATTCAAAGTCCTCACGCATGGCAAACCGCAGCCAGAAGACGATTCAAAGTCCTCACACATGGCAAACCGCAGCCAGAAGACGATTCAAAGTCCTCACGCATGGCAAACTGCAACCAGAAGACGACTCAAGCCTTCATACTATCTTCAGCCCGAAAGGCTTTAAATCACTCGGTCCGGAAGACCGTATAAACCACCCACATTACTATCTCCAGCCCGGAAGGCTTTAAATCACTCGGTCCGGAAGACCGTATAAACCTCCCAAATCACTATCTTCGGCCCGGAAGGCCTTAAACCACTCGATTAGGAAAATCGTAAAATTTCCACCCCAGGATACCACCACGTCCTCACAATTGACCTCGGCGGTCACCACATCTTAGGACACCACCCTGTCCTTACCACTGACCTCGGCAGTCACACGATACTTCAGGGCACCATCACGCCCACATACACTCACAATTTCACGACCTCTAAACTACGGTCAGGCTTGATTCCCGCCAGGGATACGTAGGAATCCTATCACAGGGTCCAGCCAATTGACCTAAATGGTCACACAACAGGTCACCGCCATGTCCTCCTACCGACCTCCACGGTCACTTCCTCTCCCAGCACGCGATCCAGATTAGGACCCTTATCTTATCAACGACCCCACTTCCTCCGAAAGTGATGTCGTTGAGGGGCTTCTGTAAGTACCCCAATCTGGATCACCCTCCGCCAAACACACAGGAAACACCGCAGACTCACAAACACAGTCTCGAAGACCTATGACACTCAAAACCCTCTCAAAACCCTCAACCAAACCAAGGGAGGGGCCTTTCTCGGGATAAAAGGGACAAGGACCTTTTGGGAATTTTCAGAAATTGGAAAAGCATAAGTAGTCCGTACGGACCTCTTTGCTTTAACAATTACTGAATCCCCTTAAAGTCCACAATATTCCCTCAAATCCCGGATAAAATGATTACCCTCATGCATGGTTGGTCCGTACGGACCTCTTTTCATGCCAAGATGGTCCGTACGGACCTCTTTGCATAGGGGACATCATAATTCCAGAATATTCACCATCATCACATATTCCCTCAAATCGAGGAAAACCAAAATTCTGGATAACATGGGAGGTCTGTACGGACCTCTTTGCAAATTTCTCCTACTATAAATAGAGGGCTCCCCTTCCCTCATTTTTCACACCTCCCTCTTCTCTCTTCCTCCCTTAGCCTTCAGACTCCCCTCTAAGACCCTTCGGGGCAATCCCGGCCCCTTTCGGATCCTTCCGAGGCCTTCCGAGCCCCCTCGTGGTGCTCCGAAGCCTCCCCGAGCGCTCCCGCGATGCTCCCGCGCTGCCCCGAGGCACTCTCGAGGTACTCTGAGGCCCCTCGTGGTACTCCGAGGCCTTGCCTGGTCTTTCCCGAGGCGTCCCGGCTCTTTCCGAGTCAAACCGGCGATCCCAAACCACGCCGAAACTCTGCCCGAGTAACTCCTGCCATCCCAAACCACGCCGAAACTCTGCCCGAGTGACTCTTGCCATCCCAACGCACGCCGAAACTCTGCCCAAGTGATCCCTGCGATCCCAACGCACGCCGAAACTCTGCCCGAACGCAGCCTACAATCTCAACTCACGCCGAAACTCTGTCCGCAGACAACCGGCCCCTCCCGAAGCAATCCCGGTCCGTGCCGGAACACTATTCCATCCTCAAACACTATTCCCCAGCGGAAGACAGACACGAACCAACATTGGTAAGGCTTCCTTCCATTACTATTTCAATACATTTCAATACGCAGTGTACAATGTAGACATCCGACACAGCATGCATTTTTAAAAGCACACACACACACACACACAACATTTAAAGAATGTTAGGGGTATCCGAAAGACTCGTTTTTACGAGGCAACTCGGGTGAGCTCTAAGATTCTAATATTCTCTTCCCGAGGAGTCATCTGACCTCCGAACTCAAAATCTCATCACACAAAAACAGTTTATTATTATTTTTAAACTGATGCCCTTTTTCAATGTTTTGGGCTTAATAATAAAAACGGCGTGGCGACTCTACAAAGCAAAACACGGCGAGACACCTCCAACCGAAAACGCTGCAAAGCGGGAATAAAGCGAGATGCCGGGGCGCGAACGCGCTGCCTCTCGGATCCGGGCGAACATTCCCCGAAACAGCGACGCGCGAATGCGAGATGCGCGGGAGCTCGGATCCCGGGTAATTTCAGAGATGCAGCTCGTGATAGAGCTAGGGAAAGGGCTGCGTTGGCAGCTGCAGGTTTGACGAAGGTGTCAGGAAGGGTCCCAGAGCCAGGTAGAAGGACTACCGGGATATTCCCTGTGAAGGCGAAGAATACCCATCGTGGAAAAGGGAAGGGGAAGTGTTAGTGTAAACTGCAGGTGATATCGTAGATGATTTCCCAAATTCCAGGAGTTATCGCAGATGATTTCCTGAACTGGAATTTATATAGTTGTATATTTCTTGTTTATTATTTAATGGACTAATGTGCTAATATAATCTGTATAGTTGTAAGTACGCCAATCCAATTCGCGACCCTTTTTAGGTGCATTTTAAATGATAAAATTGCATTAAGGGACGTTTTGGTAAATTCCCGGTCCGTTCCGAGACTTCCGAAAACATTTTATATGTTTCTCGCGAAGAAAGTGTATTTTAGTATTTTTTCCGAATAAAAGGACCTAAAAGGAATAAATCAGTTTGGACCTCTTGGGAATTAACCCGGAATGTTCCAGAATCTGGTTTTGGCGCCAGAATCGGTTATGGACGTGACCCGTCGTGCGACATCTTGAAGCATGGAAATTGGAAGCGTTGGGTCGTGTGACAAATTGAATCTTATTCCCAATTTACGTATAAATGCCAAATTGATTCATTTATTAAGGGGGGCCTCTCACATTTCTCGCACACAAAACACAGCTCTCACCCTTTCTCCCTCTATCCGCAATACTCCTCTCTCTCTCTATACGCAACATACATCTTCTTCCCCAACAACGACGACCTTCATTCATCTCTCACCGGCGAATTCAACACCAACCTAACCTCCTTCAATTCCCCTTTAACCGATTCCATAACCCAATTCCAACCTTCAACGCAACCCAAATCCCTCTCAACCTCCATCACCGTCTCCCTCAACTACCATTAACCGGCGACCTTCAATCACCCTTCAATCTCCACCACCGCGCCATCTCCCTCGCCATTGCCGTCCTAACCCCAACCTTCTTCACCAAATCTCCAACTCAAACCACCAATCTCAACCTCCTCCCTAACCGAGCTCCCTCAACTCTAAATCAACCGGCCAAACCTCACCATATCCCCTCAATCAAAAACAAATACACCGGCAACCTCGATTCCTTTCTCCACCGCTCCTTGTTCTTCCCCTAAACCAATCGCCGGTAACCTCTCCATCAATCTCCGGCCAAATCTACACCGTGCTTCTCCTCTACACTCGAAAGGCGACAACACCACTCCCCTATTCCAGACCTCATCTCTCTAACCAAAACTACGATTCCAATCCCTTCCCTCAATTCCCGATTTAATCTCTCAATCTCCCTCGCCATTAGCTGCTCTCTACCCAAAACCTAACCCAATCCTCAATTCTCCCCTGTTCCAGTGCCAAGTCAATGTACAGACACCAGGGACCTCATTGCCATTTCAATCTGAGTTTTGATTTTGTTCCTTGAAGACGATTTGAAGATCCTTAAACCTAACTTTGTTTAAGGAGCGTGGACTACGAGGGTAACGATCCGTTTCTATCTCTCTCATTTATTTGCTATTGTATTTGTTTTATTACAATTTGTTCCCGGACTTGATAATTAGACTCCGTCTGTCCTCAATTATCAAGTCCCAACTGCCGATCTCTCTGTTTAATCTGTTTAGCTTGGTTTGGTTGATGTTCATTATGTGATTGGATTTCTATTTGTTGCTTGGTTGTCAAGGGAGTGTGGATCTCTCTATATCCACACTCCTTTGGCTAATCTGTTGCTGATTCGTGGTGTTATTAGTTGATTCGGTATAATTGCTTGATCTGGATTGGTTTCTGTCGAATCTGTGCTTCAATTGTAAAGTCCCTGCAAATGGTAAGGATATGTCACGCGACACAACGGATCTCATTAGTCCTGTGTAGCGCGACATAATCAAGCCTATGCAGGTACTATTATTTCAGTTGTAATCTGTTTCCTCTGGTTTGCTTGCTGTGGTATTTTGCTCATTTGGTGTTGCTGCAGTGTGAGTTTTGTACAACCTCTGAGATTGCTTTGTTGTGTCACGCGACACATTTGATCCCTCAGATCCTGTGTCACGCGACACAATGAGTCCTCTGCAACAGGTTCAATTTCATTTGTAAGTATTGTTCCTCTTAGTTGTAAATGGGATGTGGCCTCCCAGAGTCAATGGCTTACAAATTTTAATTTCCCTTGTCGAGTAATAAAACAAAGCACTCTTATGCATTTTAATACATATTTTGTCACACACACAATTGCACACACTTTAGAATGGTTTGAATGTTGAACATAGAAAGACTCGTCTACGGACGAGGCGTCTTGGGTGAACTCTCGGTTCTTCCCAACACGTAACCTGACCCCCGAACCCATTTTCTCTATCAAAAAGGTTTTCAATGTTTCCTCTTAAAAACGGTGTGGCGACTCCTTTCCTATTTTTTCGGCGAGCGCACATTCAGTGGCGACTCCGCTGGGAACTTGAAACTTGTTTTCAAAAGTGGGTCAAACTTTCGTTATTGTTCACCGTTCATTTCATTCATTTGTGTGTGCTTGGTTGTGTGACATTCTATGTGCCTAAAGTGCATTTTATTGCTTTGCTTTATTCCTGTTCCCCCTTGTGCCCCTCTTTGTTTGTGTTGGTGCTAGGGCTGAAATATGGCATTGTGCTTGGAAGCTGGGGCTGGTTATGCTGCTTTTGTTCAGGGTTCTGGCAATGTGAGTCCTTCTATCACGCGACAAAGCCTGCTTTTGATATCCTGTGTAGTGCGACAGAAGGTGCAACTCTGCAGGATTTGATGTTCTGGATACATGTTGTGATTGTGGGGCTACCCCGTGATCAAAATATTGATCCTTGATTATTGTATCTTTGTGGGGCGTGTGTGTGTTGTTTTTTCTTTTATCACCTCTTTTCCAAACTAAAAAAAACAATAAAAAAAAATTATTTTCGTAAATAAAGGAAGATAGTCATCCGCACACTACTTCACGTAGATCTAGAACCCTCGGGTGCGATTGATGGCATCGCGGACGGTGATAATATTCGCCTACGCTTGAGCGCCTAATGTCAAACCTATCCCCCTAGCGCGTTATAGGTGGCACCACACATTTAAACCTCACCCAAAACGGTTGGTTTTTGACACGCCATTTTCAAAATACACTAAAATGAATTGTTTCAAAATTTCTAAAAGGCTTTCGTACCCATTCCAAAACCTAGCACGTGTGGGAATGTTGCCATTGCAACATGGTTTCACGAAAGGACATGTCACTCCCACGGCATGTTCTAACGAGAGATCATGTCGCTTTGTCAACGTGCACCGACGAGAGGTCATGCCAGATTTTTCCTTGAAATTCTTCAGGAATACCCGTTATGCTGCCCAAATTTCTCCAGAAATTGGAGCTGCTCGTCCGTTCCATAAATGCTTTGGTTTTGTTTAGATATTATTGCCTATTATTAATTTTGAACCAATACATTTGGTGTATTTGTGGATGATGTGTCCATAGGTTCCCCCGAGGTCTAGATTGTGTGAAACAAAGGGTTAGCCTTTCCCAACCGTTCCTAGAACTTAAAAGCCACCGATTTCTACTTGAATATTAATAAAGTGTTGCATGAGTCCATCTCTTCCCTCTCCCGTACCATCTCAAAGTTCTCTATCCTCCGCTCTTACCTCTTCACCTACGCGAGGCTACGGCAAGTTGGGTGCATGTTCCTGTTCCCGGCGCTCATTGGTCCATATTCTCGAGGCGGAGGCAGTTCAAGTGCCCGAGCAGTCGTCCATCTAATGCTGAATCCAAAATGCTCGGTGCAGAGAAGACTATGGCCCACAAATCTGGAAGTTCATATCCCATGGGTCAGCAGCAGAGTGTAAAAGGTGTGTCCATCAAAGAGTTGCGAGCTACCCTTGAAGCTGTTTTTCCTCACGAGCGGAAGGCCCGATTACTTGCTCAGATTATGAAAGCTAAGGAGAGACGGTTTGTGGAGGACAGAAAGATAGAGAAGGGTCCTCACCGCACCAATGGCGACGATACCCTTCCTCCCGTCCGAATGTTGATGCAGTCGATCAGTCCTCGTAGGATCTAGAATGTCCCTGTCGGACATGAGTCTGTCGAGTCCAAGCTGGACCGGTTTTTGCTTTGCAGTGATAAAATCTTTGTTTCTCTTCTTTCTAGACTCGAGACATTACTAGCACGCCTACGTTACACTCAATTGAAATGGTCTTATTCCAAATGATCACTTGTTCTGCTCACCGACCAACGCTTTGAAATGGCTAATGTTTAAATTGATCAGAGTGAGAAAATTGACTGATATCCTTCCCAAATTGGGGCTCACCAACTCCCCATCTCGCATCCCCCGTGCTCACATGTCTTCCTTCATCCTCACCATCTCGTTGCTCGATGAATTTGCACGGATCTTCTGCGAAGTAAGCTTAAGAAAGCAAACGAAGACCTGATCTTGTTCGGATCATCCGGTAGGGACTGCGGTTGAAACCTTTCACCCCTAGGAAAACCATTACCTCACCCTCACTAAATAATACCCCTTCAGTTCAAGATCGGCATGTTTTGAAACCCATTCAGCCATCGCCAGATAAAGAGGGACTATCCTTGAGACTCCCGTGATTCAAAAGAAAATCGACCGTCTCCAAGCTCAAGAATGGCAGAATGCAATTATCCATCCTGGGGACTAACTGAAATTTCCTCTAAAAAAATACAAAAAAAAAAAAGAATAAAAAAAAGAGAAAGAGAGCTTAGTCCCCAGCGATTCTCTCAAAAGCAAAAGTCAAAGGATTCGGTCGTTATTCAAGAGGAGTCTCAGAGTGAATAAAGAGACAGCATGGATGTCCCTCACCATTACCTTTAACCAATTCCGGCCATCCTCTCGATTTTAGAGGATATTCCCACTACCTTGACCAATCCCAAGCCGTCCTCTCGATTTTAGAGGATATTCTCATTACCCTTACCTTTGCCTTTAGCCAGAGCCAAAATTGACCTCTCATTCTTAGAGGCATTGAAGATGCAATCACAGATTTCCCTCACCTTAGAAATCCCAACACACATATCCAAAAGCCAACCTCTCATCTTTAGAGGTTCAATCAGCAAAAGGCCTAGTCGACCTCTCATTTTAAGAGGTCATGATATCCTAAATTACCCGAGGGCCGATCGAAATCCCGAGACCCAGTCGCAGTTCCTACCGGATAGCAGCGTCATTCCAATATCATCGAGATCTAAAACAGATTGTTGCTTAAAAAGGAACCAATTCCATCCCGGCTCCAAAGGACCGTCAACCGAAGATTGTGCAAATTCCATCCGTTCATTCGACGTTGCATTTGAGCATATTTCATTTCTCCTTCGTAAACACTTGTCGTGGACGTCCCACTGGGGCTTCACATCTGTGTCTCCCATCGACACTCCAAGAGGACATATTCTTTCGATTCTCAAAATCCTCAAAAGTCCTCATATCCTTGAATTTCAACGTTCATTCTCTTCATTCGGGATAAGCCGAACTATGGCGACCTGAGCTCCTCCTATGGAGGGGAACGTAGGCAACCATAACTGGTTCGGTCGAAATCACAAACAAATCTCTGAAAATCTGGTATCAGCAAGGACCATGCCCATACACTGTTCATCTTTCCGAGTTTGATTCTCGATATCAGTGGGCTTTATCCTCAGGATTGATAAAAATATTTGTTCATATCGGCTTTGGTGGTTGAATAACTCGAACATCAATAAAGGGTTTTAAGCAGCTTTGTGATCATCATGAATAAGACAAGTTTTCAAGTGTCTCGATAAGTCTTCTATTTCTACATCATAGGAAGATAGAGCTAAACACTGTTTCGGTCAGCAGGGGCTTCCATACACTTCTCCACACCTTGTGATGCTTATACTCTCCCAAAAGAGTTAAACCCAAAAGCGAGAGTGTCATACAGAAGTTCGGGATTCATTTCCCACCATTCGAAAGATATGCCCCTGCACGTAAACACTTCCGAGTCTTGTCCAGCGACTGATTGATTGCGGCTTGAAGTGATGAATTGCCTCTTTGGCCACAAGATGACTCTGTATGCGAGGAAGCTGCATGGAATTTTCCTCAAACTGGGGCTTTGGTTAAGATATCCCTCCGGCTCTCCTTACCAGATTTCCCTCCAGGTTTGCTTTACACTGTCAACTGGGGCTTCGCCAATTGCTCTCTGCCCCCTTCTGCTGCTTGCTGTCTCAGACGCGCGATACACTTTGTCCTCACTAGCAATGGACCCGCTGCAGTCTGTACTCCTGGAAGCATCCCCGACTTGCCTAGTCGTGCCATATCATTTTTCCACCTCACGGGAGAGGGTCCACCCCATCATAAACACTTTCGTTCCATACACAATCCCTCATAGGATAATGGCTACCTACATAGCCGCCCGTCAAGTCGTGCAAAAACCTCCCTACTTCCTATTCTCCCCAGCTGAGATGGACTTGTGCAACCAAAGATTAATAATGCATAAGCAAAGAGTCGAATAAAATGCAAAGTGCCTAGAAGTGTTGTGTTTTCCCCCGCAGGGTACAATAATCAGGTGATCGTAATTTGATTGTGAGGACTGCCCCTCGAATCACAGTTCTGGACAAAGATTCCAAATCCTGCATGTGGCAGACCCCGCCTTTACCATCTTCATCAACACCGTCGAAAAAAAAAGTCTCAGCTACCCAGTCTCCAAGTAATGCTTGTCGAAAAAAGAAAAAAGGAAAAAGAGCCCCAGCTGCCCCAGAATTCAAGCAATGATGCTCACCAGCCTCAGCGACTTTAAGGCATGTTCCGCACAGCGAGTTATCTTTACCAAGAGCCCGTGGGCAGATTTTCAGTAAGAGCCCGTTCCCAGGGGCAGATCATTACCAAGAGCCCGTGGGCAGATTTTCAGTAAGAGCCCGTTCCCAGGGGCAGATCATTACCTAGAGCCCGTTCCCGTGGGCAGATTTTCAGTAAGAGCCCGTTCCCAGGGGCAGATCGTTTCTAAGAGCCCATTCCCAGGGGCAGATTTTCAGTCAGAGCCCATTCCCATAGGGCAGATTTTCAGTCAGAGCATGTCCCGTGAATGGCCACCCAGCAAGTATAGACAAGTGTTATAGGTCCCTCCGGCAGCTACACCTATCCCCAGCAAAATCAATAGTAGCATGAGATCCTCCGGTAGCTACAACCCTCCATGGTAGTCTAAGACCTTCCGGCAGCTACAGGTGAGCACAGCACAGGTATGAACACATATTTCTTTCAAGCGTCGAATCATCATATCGCGTCATTCTCAAAGCGGTCCGAGACACCGAAGGTCTCATGTCATTTTCAAATTGGTCCGAGACACCATAGATCTCACGTTATTTTCAAAAAAGTGGTTCGAGACGCCGTAGATCTCACAACATTTCAAAAGTGGTTCGAGACGCCGCAGATCTCACAATATTTTCAAAAGTGGTTCGAGACGCCGTAGATCTCACTTCATTTTCAAAAAGTGGTTCGAGACGCCGTAGATCTCACAACATTTTCAAAAGTGGTTCGAGACGCCGTAGATCTCACAACATTTTCAAAAGTGGTTCGAGACGCCGTAGATCTCACTTCATTTTCAAAAAGTGGTTCGAGACGCCGTAGATCTCACAACATTTTCAAAAGTGGTTCGAGACGCCGTAGATCTCACAACATTTTCAAAAGTTGTTCAGGACGCCGTAGATCTCACTTCATTTTCAAAAGTGGTTCGAGACACCGTAGATCTCACAACATTTTCAAAAGTGGTTCGAGACGCCGTAGATCTCACAACATTTTCAAAAGTGGTTCGAGACGCCGTAGATCTCACAACATTTTCAAAAGTGGTTCGAGACGCTGTAGATCTCACTTCATTTTAAAATTTGGTCCGAGACACCGTAGATCTCACTTCATTTTCAAAAGTGGTTCGAGACACCGTAGATCTCACTTCATTTTCAAAAGTGGTTCGAGACGCCGTAGATCTCACTTCATTTTCAAAAGTGGTTTGAGACTCCGTAGATCTCACAACAATTTCAAGTCGGTTCGAGACACCGTAGGTCTCGCGCTATTTTCAAATTGGTTCGAGACACCGTATGTCTCACGTCATTGTCAAATTGGTCTGAGACACCGTAAGTCTTGCGCTATTTTCAAATTGGTCCGAGACACCGTAAGTCTCGCGTTATTTTCAAATTGGTTCGAGACACCGTATGTCTCACGTCATTGTCTTTCCGGTTTGAGACGCCGTACGTTCTCACCTTCCGAACTACGATTTGGTTTGATTCCCTTTTTAAGGGATACATAGGAATCCTTTCTCAAAGGGTCCAGCCATTCGATTTCCCAGATCATCATCCAGCCCTACGCCTTATCCCCCTGCTGCTCATTGAGATTGGGTCCTTTTATCGACAATCTCACTTTCTCCAAAAGTGACGTTGCCGAGGGGCTCTGTAAGTACGCCAATCCAATTCACGACCCATTTTAGGTGCATTTAAAATGATAAAATTGCATTAAAGGACGTTTTGGTAAATTTCAGGTCCGTTCTGAGACTTCCGAAAACATTTTATTTGTTTCTCGCGAAGAAAGTGTATTTTAGTATTTTTCCCGGATAAAAGGACCTAAAAGGAATAAATCAGTTTGGACCTCTTGGGAATTAACTCGGAATGTTCCAGAATCTGGTTTTGGCGCCAGAATCGGTTTTGGACGTGACCCGTCGTGCGACATCTTGAAGCATGGAAATTGGAAGCGTTGGGTCGTGCGACAAATTGAATCTTATTCCCAATTTACGTATAAATGCCAAATTGATTCATTTGTTAAGGGGGGCCTCTCACATTTCTCACACACAACACACAGCTCTCACCCTTTCTCTCTCTATCTGCAATACTCCTCTCTCTCTCCTCTCTCTCTCTATACGCAACATACATCTTCTCCCCCAACAACGAAGACGTTCATTCATCTCTCACCGGCGAATTCAACACCAACCTAACCTCCTTCAATTCCCCTTCAACCGATTCCATAACCCAATTCCAACCTTCAATGCAACCCAAATCCCTCTCAACCTCCATCACCGTCTCCCTCAACTACCATTAACCGGCGACCTTCAATCACCCTTCAATCTCCACCACCGCGCCATCTCCCTCGCCATTGCCGTCCTAACCCCAACCTTCTTCACCAAATCTCCAACTCAAACTACCGATCTCAACCTCCTCCTAATCGAGCTCCCTCAACTCTAAATCAACCGGCCAAACCTCACCAATTCCCCTCAATCAAAAACCAATACACCGGCAACCTCGATTCCTTTCTCCACCGCTCCTTGTTCTTCCCCTAAACCAATCGCCGGTAACCTCTCCATCAATCTCCGGCCAAATCTACACCGTGCTTCTCCTCTACACTCGAACGGCGACAACACAACTCCCCTGTTCCAGGCCTCATCTCTCTAACCAAAACCACGATTCCAATCCTGTAACGACCCTAACCCTAGGCACTATTTTAGTATCATATTATATGCTTTTAATATTATTGTTAATTTTATGTGTTCATTTATGTCTTTAATTTCTTATATTAAGATGAGATGGTTGGGAAATAATTTAAAACCTTAGTGATTGCAAGGAAAATAAAATAAAGCATCTTGGAGGAAGTATAATAATAGATAATGGATAAAATATGAAATGAGGTTAAAGTATGTAGGATAAAGAATTGGAGTAGGGGGTTAGTTTTACTACTCTAGAACTTGGGAGGGTTTAATTGAAAAAGATTGAAAGCCTTTAATTATTTGGCATGGGGGGCCATACTCCCTCTTTTCCTCTCCTTACTTCAATTAGTCAATCCCTCCCCATACCTCTCCATATTTTTCCCTCACCCTTCATTAACCTCCCCATTTCTTATTCATCATCTTCTTCCTTCTCAAAATATCCATGGAAACTCTCTCTCCATGCTTTTCCTTCCAAAATTTCTAATAAATCCAATTCTTCTCCATTTGATGATTCGGGTGTACTTTTGTGTTCGGGGTGAAGAGGGGAGCACATCAAGCTAAGAAAATCTTTATTCCATATCATATTTGCTAGGTAAGTTATTATGACTTCCTTCTAATAATTGCTCACTTTATGTGTTATTGAATATATTGTTGAAAGAAATGGATTTTTGGTATTTTGAATAATGTTAATTGAGTTGAAATGGGTTAGTCAAGGTTGAATTGATTTTTGGTTGTAAAATGGTGATCTAAGATTGAAAGAAGAATGGTATAGAGTAATTGTGAATGTTAATGATTTAAGAGTAAGTATTGAATTTGAGTTTTGGCCAATTTTCTAGAATAAAGTAAGTGAAGAAAATGCTTAGTATTGTGTTATGGAATTATTGTATGTAGTGATGTCCATCTTATTTTGATTTGGGAAATGTGATGAGCATAATTCAATTGGGTGGAAAGAAGTAGAATCCTGATTTAGTATATTTTTAATGATGTAAGTATTATGATTTCCTTTCATAACTAGTTCATGAAATGCTTGGTTTTGTTATTATGTTATTATCATTGTTGTGGATGATTAGAGCACTTGCTTGGAGTTGAGAATTTGGGTAATGCCCTACATGTGGTGTTGTTGTCCATGGAAATTGATAAAGAGAAAAGGGTTGTGGGTTAAGTAGAAATAAAAAGGCTATATGTGAAATGGGATAGTGGAATGTGAGAATTAAATAAGTAATGAAAGGGTTAGGTTTGTCTTAATTGTTTGGGAGGTTAACATGGATTTTGAGTACTAAAATAAAGGCTAGTTAGTGTTGGATTGGCTTGGAAGAAGTATGAAATAGTGGGGAGAATTCAGGATTTCAGTCTTGGGCGGTCGCCCATGCGGGCTGAGCGGCCGCCCATCTGTGCAGTAGTTGGCCTTCAGTTTTCCCACCCTTGGGTGGTTGCCCATCCTTACCTGTGCGGCCGCCCACCTCGGCAGTGGCTTCGACCCTTGGGATTTTCCAACTTGGGCGGTCGCCCATACTTCCTTGGGCGGTCGCCCATGTCACCAGATTTCCCCAGTTTCCTTTCTTGCTAATTTTCACCAACAACCACTTAGCCTGATTTCTAACCATTTCAAAGTAGTGGAGACTAATCTACCCCGGATATGAATTAATCCTTTTAACCTAGGTAAAGTAGAATACCTTGGCTAGGCCATGATGTCTTATTTGGTAAAAATGGAATTGTGGGAGTAGTTAAATATTGTTCAGAAAATGGTTGATAAGCTTGATTCGCGACTTCATCAAAGTGGTTCAAACTTGGGAAGTAGATCTTGAACTTTTATTAAGATTATTCAAGGTCGAGTAATGACTTCGTAGAAATGGTTTATGGTTCAGGGTGGCCTTATTTGCTCCCATGCATTTGGGGATTAGTTTGAATAATATAGAGGTTATAAGCTACACTATTGCGTTAGTAAGGAATGTATATGTATTACATCGTTGTATTGTATCACAGTGTGAATTATGTGGCACATTGTTGTACTGTATCCCCAGTGTGGATTATTTGGCATATTGTTATATTGTATCCCAATTGTGGATTATCTGGCATGTTGAATATATTGTATCCCAAGTGTGGATTATTTGGTTCTATTGTTGCCTTACTTGAATTCATATTCATTGATGGTTTTATGCATAGTGTATTAAATGAATGTTGCACTATAGTATGGATTAACATGAGTATATTTTACCATGTTTTTATATTATTACCCCTTTGGTGGATTTTATTTCAAGTATCTATTATGTGCTTGAATGTGTTATATTATATGTGATTCGGGGGTATAATGGAATTCAATCAATTATTGATTTGTTCTATAAGTGATTGAAGGTTCATCATACCTGTGACCGGCCCCTCTGTGGCTACAGAGTGGGTGTGCTAGCAGCTGTATTGAGCCAAAAGCCTTACAGTCCGCTGCGATTTTGGTGACTAGGTGGAATGCTTCTTTATTAAGCCAAAAGCTTTACAGATAGTGGCGATATTAAATGGTACTCTTATTAAAGGGTCATATAAGTATCTGATTTTCTTATATGGATCTCTGGAGTATGAGTCCTATAAGCGGTGAATGTGCATGGAGGCAGTTCACCAAAGAGAGGAGTTTTACTCCCACGTTGTACGACTTATTGTTCAGACAGGAAAGGTAAAATGAGGTAACGTAAGGTGTTTACCGCTTTAATAATGTGCTATGTGTATCCATGCTATGTGTTGCATCTTGTTTGGCATCTTGCTGCATTCATAATAGCTTATTGAGATTTATTCTCACCCCTTCCCTTTTACTGTTTTAGATTGTGCTGAGACAGGTGACCTGAACCAGTGAGGCCGGGGATAAGAGTGTGGACTCTTGCTTTTGGACTCTTTCTCCACCGCTCCTTGTTCTTCCCCTAAACCAATCGCCGGTAACCTCTCCATCAATCTCCGGCCAAATCTACACCGTGCTTCTCCTCTACACTCGAACGGCGACAACACCACTCCCCTGTTCCAGACCTCATTTCTCTAACCAAAACTACGATTCCAATCCATTCCCTCAATTCCCGATTTAATCTCTCAATCTCCCTCGCCATTAGCTGCTCTCTACCCAAAACCTAACCCAATCCTCAATTCTCCCCTGTTCCAGCGCCAAGTCAACGCACAGACACCAGAGACCTCATTGCCGTTTCAATCTGAGTTTTGATTTTGTTCCTTGAAGACGATTTGAAGATCCTTAAACCTAACTTGGTATAAGGAGCGTGGACTACGAGGGTAACGATCCGTTTCTATCTCTCTCATTTATTTGCTATTGTATTTATTTTATTACAATTTGTTCCCGGACATGATAATTAGACTCCGTCTGTCCTCAATTATCAAGTCCCAACTGCCGATCTCTCTGTTTAATCTGTTTAGCTTGGTTTGGTTGATGTTCATTATGTGATTGGATTTCTATTTGTTGCTTGGTTGTCAAGGGAGTGTGGATCTCTCTATATCCACACTCCTTTGGCTAATCTGTTGCTGATTCGTGGTGTTATTAGTTGATTCGGTATAATTGCTTGATCTGGATTGGTTTCTGTCGAATCTGTGCTTCAATTGTAAAGTCCTTGCAAATGGTAAGGATATGTCACGCGACACAACGGATCTCATTAGTCCTGTGTAGCGCGACATAATCAAGCCTATGCAGGTACTATTATTTCAGTTGTAATCTGTTTCCTCTGGTTTGCTTGCTGTGGTATTTTGCTCATTTGGTGTTGCTGCAGTGTGAGTTTTGTAGAACCTCTGCAGATTGCTTTGTTGTGTCACGCGACACATTTGATCCCTCAGATCCTGTGTCACGCGACACAATGAGTCCTCTGCAACAGGTTCAATTTCATTTGTAAGTATTGTTCCTCTTAGTTGTAAATGGGATGTGGCCTCCCAGAGTCAATGGCTTACAAATTGTAATTCCCCTTGTCGAGTAATAAAACAAAGCACTCTTATGCATTTTAATACATATTTTGTCACACACACAATTGCACACACTTTTGAATGGTTTGAATGTTGAACATAGAAAGACTCGTCTACGGACGAGGCGTGTTGGGTGAACTCTCGGTTCTTCCCAACACGTAACCTGACCCCCAAACCCATTTTCTCTGTCAAAAAGGTTTTCAATGTTTCCTCTTAAAAACGGCGTGGCGACTCCTTTCCTATTTTTTCGGCGAGCGCACATTCAATAGTCTATGGTTTATGTTTATATTTCAGAGTGCAATAGCATCAAAGAAGGAGCTAGACACGTGTGGATTTTGGAAGGAAATGATTTATGCATTTTATGCATAAAACCGTAACTTTGGCAACAACATTAAAAACATGTGGAGACTTGGTCAAGGAGTTGTTGCTGAGTTAAAGAAGAGTACAAGGTTGATAAATCTTAGG
Source organism: Adenophora triphylla var. japonica (assembly GCA_022495995.1). Lineage (NCBI taxonomy): Eukaryota > Viridiplantae > Streptophyta > Magnoliopsida > Asterales > Campanulaceae > Adenophora > Adenophora triphylla. Next base: position 529,458 of record JAFEMH010000878.1, on the reverse strand, counting down.
AGTACAAGGCGTGGAAGCTTGGCTTGAGGATAAATCAACTTGGTTGCTACATTTGAGGAAGTGGGAGCTAAAATTAAGGAACAACTTCAACCACTCTCCCTATACTCCCTCAACGTGCATATACAGCCCCAAGGCTGTTAATTGAGTAGCCTTCACGTATTTGAAGACTATAAATAAGCTTGGAAGGTTTCATTTGAAGATATGCCAAGAAAAGTTATTTCATACACACATTCGAAAGCTTAGAGATAAAGTTCTTTGTTTGGTTCGTTTGATCCTTCCTCCCTTGTAATTTCGCACTTGATTACATTGGTATCAAGTTGTGTGAAGGCTAGGATAGGATTCCGTTCTTTATCTCTTGTTCCATAGAGCTCAAAATTGTTATATAGGGAACATTTTCGGCTTTGTAAATTCATTTATAGTGATTATAAAGTCTTGCCTAAGAGGCACTCTCAAGTTATATGTATATAACTTGAGAAAAAACAATTTTGGTGTTTATTATTCCGCTGCAAACTCTTTTACAAAATTGTTTTATTTTCGAAGTGTGTGCTATCCCAAGTGCTATCGTTGGTGCTGTTATCACCTTGGATATTACTTGTGATTCTGGCCGTGACAATTTCAATTGGTATCAGAGCAGGTCACTTGACAATACTAAGTGCTTGGTCTAGGTGTCATGGCTTTTGATCCTGCAAATCCAAACCAAAAATGTCTTCCTGTTTTAGATGGTTCGAATTATGCATATTGGAAAATTCGTCTTCGCTCGCATACCAAATTAATTGATCTTCGAGCATGGCGATCTATAGTTAATGGGTACTCTCTTCCACTGTTACCTCTTGATGAGGATGGTGATATTCAGGTTAAACGTGAAGGCGAGTGGACTAATAAAGAGATCACCCTAGCTAACTATATTGAGAAAGCTCTTAATGCTATCTTTGAGTGGGTTGACATGCATATTTTTAAACTTATTCAAAATAGTTCAACAGCTCAAGAATCTTGGGATATTTTACAAAGGTTTTGTGAAGGTGATTCTAGTGTGCGTGAAAACAAACTTAGAGGTCTTACTGGCAAATTTGAAAGGTTGAGAATGGGTGAAAATGATACCATTTCCTCTTATTTTGAAAAATTGTTTGACATTGCTAATGAGTGTCAACTTTTAGGTGAACCTTTTACAAACAAACAAACAATTGGTTTCAAAGGCTATTAGAACTCTCCCTAAGCGTTTTAATATAAAGGTTTCATCTATAGAAGAGGCTCACAACCTTTCTACTATGGACATCAATTCCTTAATGATCATTCTAAAAATTTTTGAGTCAAACCTTGCTGAGCAAAGTGAAGCTTCTAAAGGCAAGAGTGTTGCTTTAAAAGTTCAATCCTCTAGTGGTTTAACTAATGAGAATGACGAAATTTTTGAGGAATTAGGTGAAGATGCCAGTGTTGCCTTACTTGCTAGAAAATATAACTCAATGGTGAGAAAATTTAACAAAGAAAATGTGCAGGTGAAGGCTAAAGAGCAACAAACCAAGGTGTACAATTCAATGCCAAAGAGGACATTTCCATCTACTCAGGAAGGTGGTCCCATTAGGAGAGCATCATCAGATCAATCTAGATCTGATCCAAAATACCTTGAATCAATCCAATGTCATGCTTGCTCTGGATGGGGTCATTACTCAAACGAGTGTGCTAACACTCTAAAGAAGATGGGAAAGAACCTATAGGTTTCACTCAGTGACAATGAGGATGAGGATACCAATCAATCTGAAGATTCAGATCAAACATCAATGGTGGTCACAAATTGTGACTCGGATTCTGTCAATGATACCCCATGTGATATCCAAAGTGGGATAGCACCTGAGATATCATCCAACAGGTATACAGATATTAATTTGATAAATGCTGTTTGTTTTGTGGGTTCTGTTAACATGGATGCAGGTAGTTCACAAGAGGGTGAACAAAATAAGGAGTTCAGCAAGGATGAACTCATTTGTGGTCTTAAGAACCTTTGCAAAGAATTGGTGGACGAATGGAAGAAAGAGAACAAGAAGGTGATTTCTCTATCCAAAGAGGTTCAAGACCTGACTGATGGCTTGACTAGATTGGAAGTTAAACTCACAAAGAAGGATGTGGAGCTGGACAAAGTCAAGGCCAAGCTTACTCTAGCCGAGGCCACATTTAAGAAACTCAACACGAGTTCTTCCAAGTTAGATGCAATTCTTGGGTTGAGCAAATCACTCAAGGCAGGTATGGGTTTTCAAGAGTCTTTAAATACTATTACATCTACTTTGGCTAATAAGGAAGATAAGGTAGTTTTTGTTAAAGAAAGAGACAATGTTGAACTAATATCTTCTGATAAGTCTTCTGACAAGGTAAAAACATGTAACTACTGTTACTCTACTAGACATTTGAAAAATGATTGTAAAACACTTTTAAAGAAACAGTCCAGTTCCTGTGTGATACCTGAAGTGCTATCTAGCACGTCAGATATCACTGGCAGTCAGAAGAAAAATTAACAAAGTAGGAAAGTGTGGAAACCTAAATCTAACCTAATATGTGATGTTGTGTTCACTACTTTAAAAACTAATGTTGAAGGTTCATGATATTTTGATAGTGGTTTTTCTCGTCATATGACTGGAACAAAAATGTTTTTAAAGGAATATGAACCTATTCAAGGTGGTAGTGTAACATATGGTGGTGGTGGCAAGAGTAATATAGTAGGAAAAGGAATATTAAATGTACCTGGATTTCCTGCTTTGAAAAATGTTTTGCATGTTGATGGACTTGTAACTAATTTAATTAGTATTAGCCAACTTTGTGATGACAACCTTGAAGTGAAATTCAATAAAAACACTTGTGAAGTTTTTGATTGTACCAATAACTGTGTTATGAGTGGTACTAGGTCAAGTAATAACTGTTATCATGTTGAGGATAAACAAGTGTGTCATTCGGTGAGGGTTGATGATGCTACCTTATGGCATCAAAAGTTGGGTCATGTCCATTTTCGAAACATTGTGAAACTCATTAATGCTGAAGCTATAAGAGGTATACCTAGTCTGGACATAAGTACGAAAATCATATGTGAAGATTGTCTCAAGGGTAAACAAACACGTGCTACCCATAGTGCTACCCAACATAATGAGGAGTATTCTGGGACAACTCACTGTTTTCAATTGATGCATATGGATTTAATGGGTCCAGTGGAGGTAGACAGTTTAGGAGGTAAGAGATATACTTTTGTAATAGTTGATGATTTTTCTAGATTTACTTGGGTATATTTTTTGAAAGAAAAATGAGAAACTTTTGAAAAGTTTAAGATCTTACATGCTAAAATCAAAAATATGTTTTATGCTCTTATCATGCGAATAAGGTCTGATCATGGAACGGAGTTTGATAATTCATTGTTCTTTACTTTTTGTGAATTAATAGGAATTAAACATGAGTTTTCTGCTCCTAAATCACCTCAACAAAATGGGGTGGCTGAAAGGAAAAATAGGACCTTACTTGAGATGGCACGTGTGATGTTGTTTTCAAAAAGAATTTCAAAAAGATTTTGGGCTGAGGCCTTAAACACAGTTTGTCACACGGCCAATAGAGTTTTTCTAAGACCTGGTACTAGAATGACACCTTATGAAATTTTGAATGGTAGGATACCAGAGGTTCATTATTTTCATACATTTGGGTGTGTGTGTGTGTTATGTTCTAAATGATCGAGATTACTTAGCTAAATTTGACTCTAAAAGTGATAAGGCTATATTTCTTGGGTATGCTCAGGACAGTCGAGCATATAGGGTTTATAACCTTAGGTTAAAAATCATTCATGAATCAATTAACGTTGTTTTTGATGATTTAGCAAGTGTTACAGGTGATGGAGTACAGGAATCTCCATTGATATTGCTGGAAGAACTGGAGGATCAAAATCAAGTAAGTGATACCACAGGTGTTGGCCCAAGTGTTGCCACTGAAGGGATAGCATCTCCGGTATCACCTAAAACCAGTCCAGTAACTGAAAAGGATGAACAGTCAGATGATGATGCGCATGTACATGAAGATTTGAGAAGGGATCCACCAGCTAGGATCAGAAGAGATCATCCTTCATCTCAAATCATTGGAGAAGCAAGTGAAGGGATACGAACAAGGAACAAGGGACATTTTAGTAACCGTGAAATGGCAAGGTATGTGTGCATGTCCACCACATACCACAAGGTAAAATATTCCTATTTTGTTTCTTCTTTTGAACCCAAAAATATTTCTGAAGCTTTAAAAGATAATTTTTGGATACAAGCCATGCAAGAGAAACTTGAACAATTTGCTCGTAATGAAGTTTGGTGTTTAGTACCACGTCCCATTAATACAAATGTAATTGGTACAAAATGGATTTTCAAAAACAAATCAGATGAGCAAGGAAATATTGTTAGGAACAAAGCTCGTCTCGTAGCTCAAGGTTACACCCAAATTGAAGGTGTTGACTTTGATAAGACCTTTGCTCCTGTTGCTAGAATAGAATCCATAAGACTCCTCTTGGCTATAGCTTGTTTTCTAAAAATTACATTGTTTCAAATAGATGTTAAAGCTGCCTTTTTAAATGGTTATTTAAAACAAGAAGTTTTTGTTGAACAACCAAAAGGATTTGAAGATCCTCATCTACCAAACCATGTGTATAGACTTGATAAAGCCTTATATGGCTTGAAACAAGCTCCACGTGCATGGTATGGTCGCTTAACCTCTTTCTTACTTGAATATGGTTTTACAAGAGGTGAAACAGATAGGACCTTATTTATCCTAAGGCATGGCAAAGAAACTGTCATTGTTCAAATCTATGTTGATGACATAGTCTATGGCTCTACTTCTCAAATGTGTTTAAAAGATTTTGTAGAGGCTATGACATCAACATTTGAAATAAGCATGATTGGTGAGTTAACATTCTTTCTGGGCTTGCAGGTGAAACAATCAAATGAAGGAATATTCATTTCATAAAGCAAGTATGCAAAAAACCTAGTGAAACGGTTTAGGTTGGAAGAAGCAAAAAGTTCAAAAATCCCTATGTGTTCTTCTCTTAAACTTGGTAGAGACCAAGTAGGTGAGGATGTTGATCCTACTCTATATCGTTCTATGATAGGTAGCCTTCTCTATCTCACTTCTAGTCGTCCTGATATCATGTTCAGCGTGTGTGTTTGTGCACGTTATCAAGCCAATCCTAAAGTCTCACACCTTAATTCTGTCAAAAAGATAATTAAATATGTTTCAGGAACAAGTGAATTAGGGATTTGGTTTAGTAAGGATACTAATACCAATTTGGTAGGCTTTAGCGACTCGGATTGGGCGGGGCATATGAATGATAGGAAGATTACTAGTGGGGGCTATTTTTACTTAGGTAACAATTTAGTTTCATGGTATAGTCGTAAACAAAATTGTGTCTCTCTTTCCACAGCTGAGTCTGAGTATGTTGCAACTGGTAGTTGTTGCTCACAACTTATTTGGCTAAAACATATGCTAGATGACTATGGTCTAGAGAGTAATTCTTTGACTATGTACTGTGTTAACCTGAGTGCTATCAACATTTCAAAAAACCCTGTTCAACATTCCCGTACTAAACACATAGATACACCTCATCATTTTCTTAGAGATATGGTAGATAAAGGCCTAATTAACATTGATCATATTGATACTAAGTATCAACTGGCTGATATCTTTACAAAGGCCTTAGACTACGAGAGATTTTCTAGTTTGAAAAGATCTCTTGGTCTTTTTAATCTCTGAGTCTGTTTGTCTGTGCTACCCCAGGTGATGTTATCACTCAGGGTAACACTTGTATATTAGTGTATTTTGTTTTTCTCTCTTTATTTAAAAAAAATGATTTCATTCTCCTTTAATCTGGTTAGCCTAGTTCTAACCGTGGCACATACTGACCTTTTTGTTATGGTAGGTTATTACTTAGGTTATCATGTGTGATATCACTTCCCTTCATATGCTTAAAGTGACAAAGTCACTAATCTTTTCTTTTTGATAAATAAAAGGCAAAGGCATTTTATCCATACTATTCTCTCGAGCTCGGGGCACGGTGTTCGCTGCAACGATGTACTCTTGCCAATGAGAATGTATGAGGTGGGTTATGCTAAGTATTATGGACATGGAGTTCGCTACTACAGTGTATCCTACTTAAAAGGCATAAACTCACTTAATCATTACACTTGAAATATAACTCGAAGCACGGAGCTCATTACTACGATGCTTTCTTGTTTAAAGAAGTGTATTGATTCCTTATAACAAGCAATGTACTTAAAAATATATATAGGCTTATAATGCCTAAAGTGCATGAAAAATGCTCAACTTGTTATGCCTGAAGTGCTTGAAAAATGCTCAGCTTGTTATGCTTGAAGTGTTTAAAAATGAAAATATTTATCAAGGGGATTTATATCACATGTGTTATCCTATGTGTTACTATCATTGCCTTAACACATTAGTGTGTGCTATATTAGTATTTTATTTCTTATTTTCAAAATATTGTTGATTAATTTTTCAAAATATGAAAGTCTTTTTAACTAAAGAGTTTACAATTTTGAAAACGTCTTTAACAAGTTTCCTTTATTTTTGGTAAACTTTGTTGAGTAACTAACCCATATTTATTTTGATTTGTGCATATAATGTTTTGGGCTTAGTTGCAATATATTTGGTTTACTTATTTTTTATTTTTACGTTTTACTTAATTTTTTTTTTTATTTTTCAACCGTGTTTTATCTTTTAAAGTTGTTGGGGTTTAATTAAAAAGGTGTGATTAGGGTTAAATGTTAAATGAGTAGATAGGGATAAAGGTGAGAGTTTTTAGGGGTTTAGATGGGATGGGAAGTTTAAAGTGTCAAATCAAATTAATTTTTTGTTCCCCATCCATTTCTCTCTCTTAATTCCCTAATTTTTCTCTAACTCCCCTCTTATCTCTCTCTCTCTCTCTAACCGTTACTCCCCTTCTTAAACCCTCCAGCGTCTTCGTCCCTTTCTCAACCTAGGTCAAATCCATCTCCAAAAAAATTCCAAAAAATTCTCCATGGCTTCTCCATCCAAAGCCAATACCGAACCCTCTCACACGGACCAAATGGACATTTCACCTAGCATTGCCCCCTCCGTTGCTTCTCGTGTAGCCATAACATCTCCCATGATTACACCAAGTTCTTCTCCTCCTACAATGGCTATTGTTCCAGCCTCTGTCCCCATAGCATCATTCGATCATGGCATTCCCAAAGTAACTCTCATTCCGGCCGAATCAAAAGAAAAGAGGAAGAGGAAAGATCCAACTTCCAAGCTATCTCCTCAAGTTGCAAAGAGGAGGTCTTCCAACCGCATTAGGTCAATCAAGTCCAAGGCAACTTCAAATACCACCTCTGATCCGATTGAAGTCTCAGAAAGCTTCCTAGATGTGTCCTCACCCCATGTGAGTGACGAGAATTTTGATGCCAACAAGGAGAAGGAGCCTTCTGTGGATTCTTTTGATGCTTGGGTGGATGCTGAAGAGGAAGAAACTCTCTCTGATTTTCAAAAGAAGAAGGGCAAGGGCAAAGCTTCTGTGAGTGCTACCAAAGGTGCTACCAAGAAGAAGATATCATCTGAGGTAACACCTGCCCCCTCCTCTGTTCCTACTTGTTCCTCTAGTGGTAATTCTGGTGATGAGATTATTCGAAATGATGAGGATAAGACTTTTCCAAAACCTTTTCTTACTTTGGAATTTTATAAGAAAGAAAATATGAAATTTTGGTTGAATAATTCGAGTAAGAGATTGTTAAAACAAAAGCACATTGATGAGGGTCAGTTAGAAAAGGAAGGAATGGTTCAATATTTGAAGGACATGAATTTTCTTAAGGCTAATAATCATGCTTTTGTGTTTGTTGAAAGTGTGGTGAGAAATTTCTTTGCTAACCTACATGCTCATTTGGATGATGAAGGATCTGAAAAATTTGGGAAGGTATTTGTTAGGGAAAAAGTTTATTCATTTACTCCAGCCCTAATTAACAAGGTTTTAGGCCTCACAAATTTAGATGATGAGAGCATTAGGGTTAATAGGGATGAAATGGTAAAATTGATCACTCACAACAAACTTTAGTCTTGGCCTTTAAAGGAGAAACTTCATACTTCTAGGCTTACTTCTCTATATTCTGTGCTTCATAAATTATGCATCTTCAATTGGCTTTCTACAACTAATGAACCTATTGTGACATTGGAGCATGCGAATGTGTTGTACAGATTGGGTAAGAACTTAAGGATTAACTTTCGAAGATTAGTGTTCAAACACTTAGCTTCATGGGGTAGAAAGAAAAAAGTGAACATTAGCTTTTTCCCCTATCATTCTCTAATTTTTAAAGTTTTAGTATTTCAATCCTTGCCCATTGAAGCCTCTGATATTTTCACCATTGAACCTGAGTATTATACCATTGATCAATAACTGAAAAAGGGTAAAAGGTATACAAAAGATCTTCCTTGGAACAAATCTGATGAAATAGCCTCTGTTCTTCCCAGTGCTATCTCACGTGATATCCCAATTGCTTCTCCAGGTGCTGCCCCTAATACTTTTGCAAGAACTGATGCTGCAAGTATTCTGAACAATATGATAAATCTACTGGGCAACTCTGGTCCATCAATCCCAAAGGCTACAGTGATTAACTTCTTGCACAAACAGTCAAGTGCAATGGGAGAACTTGCTGAGGGATGGGCTAAGCTAAAGCAGGTTACTGATGCTTTCATTGATGAAATTTCTTTCAAAATAGGGGGAGGATCTGCTGCTGCTGCAACTACTAGAGCTGGTGCTACTGCAGGTGCTACCACCAGTGCTGGCCCAAGTGATGGTGGAAGTGATATGGAAGGAGATCAGGAGGAAGATGAAGAAGAAGAGGAGTTTGAAGAAGAAGAAAACTGAAATCTGAAGGTTTTTAAACCTGAAGATTGATGTTGCCACTATCTTGTGGGTGGCTGTTTTTGTGGTGGTCCTAAAACAATTTCTTTTATTTTGGTGATGTGATGTGGTTCCCTTAACAAATTTCTTTATTTTGTTTATATTGGTTGCTAAACACTTTAGTTGGTTTATTTAAAACTTTAACTGCTAGGATGTTTTGCTAGTTTTGGATGATATTTTGCTACAATGGTTTATGGTTTTTTTATGTTAACTTAGTTTATTTCGAAAACTTTTTAAAGTTTGAAATAAATTAGTTTATTATGATAAATCATTGTTTAGGATTAGCTCCTTGATTAAGGGGGAGTTAATTTTCTTGGAGATATTATACTGTATTTCTATGCTCTGTATATTTGTTCATAGACTAACCTTACAGGACAGCAACACATTAGGTTTGGAAAGAAATATCCAACTAAGGGGGAGATTGTTAGTGTAAACTGCAGGTGATATCGTACATGATTTTTCAAATTCCAGGTGATATCGCAGATGATTTCCTAAACTGGAATTTATATAGTTGTATATTTTTTGTTTATTATTTAATGGACTAATGTGCTAATATAATCTGTATAGTCTATGGTTTATGTGTATATTTCAGAGTGCAATAGCATCAAAGAAGGAGCTAGACACGTGTGGATTTTGGAAGGAAATGATTTATGCATTTTATGCATAAAACCGTAACTTTGGCAACAACATTAAAAACATGTGGAGACTTGGTCAAGGAGTTGTTGCTGAGTTATTGAAGAGTACATGGTTGATAAAGCTTAGGAGTACAAGGCGTGGAAGCTTGGCTTGAGGATAAATCAACTTGGTTGCTACATTTGAGGAAGTGGGAGCTAAAATTAAGGAACAACTTCAACCACTCTCCCTACACTCCCTCAACGTGCATATACAACCCCCAAGGCTGTTAATTGAGTAGCCTTCAAGTATTTGAAGACTATAAATAAGCTTGGAAGGTTTCATTTGAAGATATGCCAAGAAAAGTTATTTCATATATACCTTCGAAAGCTTAGAGATAAAGTTCTTTGTTTGGTTCGTTTGATCCTTCCTCCCTTGTAATTTCACACTTGATTACATTGGTATCAAGTTGTGTGAAGGCTAGGATAGGATTCCGTTCTTTATCTCTTATTCCATAGAGCTCAAAATTGTTATAGCTATAGGGAACATTTTCGGCTTTGTAAATTCATTTATAGTGATTATAAAGTCTTGCCTAAGAGGCACTCTCAAGTTATATTTATATAACTTGAGAAAAACAATTTTGGTGTTTATTATTCCGCTGCAAACTCTTTTACAAAATTATTTTATTTTCGAAGTGTGTGTGTGCTATCCCAAGTGCTATCGTTGGTGCTGTTATCACCTTGGATATCACTTGTGATTCTGGCCGTGACAATTTCAGGAAGAAAGATGAAGGACCGAGTACAGGGGACTAGGTTGACCTTGTTGTCCGAAATATCCACCCACTGTCATTGCAGACACATTAAATTGATTAAGTGTTTTATTGTTGTTTTGCTAGCGTGTAGCGAGTCAAGAGTTGACCGTTCTTGAACTCATCAAAGATTGTTTTAACCGTAATGAATTTGTAGGTTAAATTTTAAGAGTTTTTCGAAACACAAGCGATTAGTGTTGTATTTGAAATTTTATTTGTTTTTGAGACCGAACCAATGATGGCTGCCTACGTTCCCCTTTTACAATTGGACTAAGGGGCTCAGGTCACCGTAGTTCGACACTTTAGGTGAAATTTGAGAAAAAGACAAAAGAAGTGCGACCCTGTTTTTTACCTGGATCATTTTCGGGAATGTATCCAGTTGGGTATTACTCTTTTAGCACTTTTGATTTTACTGAGGGGTAGTGTATGGGGAAGGAGAGTTGACTCGTGTTCTTCCTCAAACAAAGTATCTGCGGAGCTTGCTTCCGTTCATGGGGTTAATGAAAGAGTTTTCGTCCAAATTTGCTAACTTCATGGCTCCTCCAGAGAAGATTCTTTGTACCACAAACGGGCCTATCCCAATAGGTTCCCACTTTCCAAGGGGATTGATCTGTATAGGAGGCTTTTCCTTAAGCACCAAGTCGCCTTCTCTGATGTCTCGGATCTTGACTTTCTTATCAAATGCTCGGACCATTCTGCTTTGGTAGGCACGAGTGTGTTCCATGGCTTTCAATCTGCGCTCGTCTAGTAGAGCTAGTTCATCGTGACGGCTCTGGAGCCATTCGACTTCATTGATCCCATATTCCAAGAGGACTCGAAGGGATGGAATTTCCAATTCCATTGGTAACATTACTTCCATTCCATTTGTGAGTGCAAAAGGAGTCTCCCCTGTGGCGGTTCTGACTGATGTTCTGTATCCCCAGAGAGCTAGATGTAGCTTCTCGGGCCAATTCCGACCTCTGACGGCCATTTTTTTTATTATCATTGCGAGAGTCTTGTTTGCTTCCTCTACTGCACCATTAGTCCGTGGTCTGTAGGGGGAAGACTTGTGGCGTGTAACTCTGAACTCGGTCAAAAGTTGGTCACAATCTCCTTCAAAGTGGGTCCCGTTATCGGATATGATCTCGTTGGGCACCCCGTATCTGCACATGATGTTCTCTTTGATGAACTTGGCCACCTTCTTAGAATTCAGTACTCTCTATGATCTGGCTTCTACCCATTTGGTGAAGTAGTCGACTGCGACTAATATGAACTCGTTACTATTGCTCCCTGATGGAGTGATTTTGTCAATGACGTCTATTCCCCATGTGGTGAAAGGCCATGGCGTAGTCATGCAGTAGAGCTCGTGAGGAGGGATGTAATTGAGGTTGGAAAACCGTTGACATTTGTCGCAACTTCTGACAAACTGGATGCAGTCTGTTTCCATTGATACCCAATAGTAACCCATACGGAGGATAATCTGTGTCAATGCTCTGACGTTCATGTGCGGACCGCAGGTTCCATTGTGAACTTCGTTCATTAGGTCGCTGGCTTTTCCTTTATTAACACACCGGAGGAGTGGTCCTTGGTGGCGCTTTTTGTACAACATACCCCCCAGAATGATGAAATGGGATGCCAGGCGTTTTAGGGCCATCATGTTTTTGGCTTTGATCCCTTCTTTGTATTTTCCGTCTTCATTTGTGAAGGAAGCTTCCCCATTTTGGAGGTACTGGTAGATTTGATTGTACCAGGGTTTGTCGATCGGTTGGTGTTCAACTTCAATCTCACAGCAATAAGCGGGTATTTCCCGTCGGCCTATTTTTAGGGGTTTCATTGATTTTCTTCGGGAATTTCGACAAGAGATGCTAGGGTGGCCAGGGCATCTGCGAAGCGGTTTCTGTCTCTTGGCAAGTAGTGGAAAGAGATGTCCTTGAACTGAGCAATGAGCTCCTCCATGTACGTGTGGTACTTCTGGAGGCCAGGATCTATTGTCTTCCATTTGTTGGATACTTGATTGATGATCAGTGCTGAGTCTCTGTATACTTCCAGTTCTGAAATGTTGCGTTCAAGAGCAGCCTCTAGGCCGACTACGCAAACTTCATACTCTGCTGCATTGTTGGTTGCTTCAAAATTCAGTTTGATGGATATGGGAGTATGCTCGTCTTTAGGATCGACCAGGAGCATTCCAATACCATTACCCTTCTTGTTGGCTGCCCCATCGAAGAAGAGTTGCCACCGGTTTGCGCTATTGAGTGAGAAGATCCCCTCATCTGGAAATTGCAGATCAGGACCCTTGAGTTCACTACATGGGAAGTCTGCCAGCTGATCTGCCATTACTCTGCCCTTTATTGATTTTTTGACCATGTACTTGATGTCGAACTCAGCCAGGAAGAATGACCACTTGGCTAGTCTCATTGACAGAGATGGCTTGTCGAAGAGATATCTGACGGGGTCCATCTTGGAGACCAGGAGCACTGAATGTGACTGCATGTAGTATTTCAGTTTCTCGACTACCCATACCAAGGCGGTACAAGTTTTCTCTAATGCTGAGTAGCTGAGTTCACTTTCCTGAAGCTTTCGACTTACGAAGTATATTGCATGCTCAACTCTGGAATCTTTCTGTTCTTGCGCCAGCATAGCCCCAATTGACGTGTCTGTCACTGTCAGGTACAGGAGGAGTGTCTTATCTTCTTGTGGCGGGCACAGGATTGGGGGATTTACCAAGTATGTCTTGATTTTCACGAAGGTTGTCTGGCACTCGGAGTCCCATCTGATGTCAGCATTTTTCTTCATTAATTTCAATAAACTAACTGAAAACGCTAAAAAACTGACTCAAAACATTAAAAGACTGATTGAAATTCTAAAAAAATAACTAAAAACGTTAATGATCTGACTGAAATTTTAATATTTTAACTGGAAACGTTAAAAAACTGACTGAAATTTCAAACGGTTATAAGTATATGAGATTTGAGATTTAGGGTTTAGGGGTAAGGGTATAAGTATATGAGATTTGAGATTTAGGGTTTAGGGTTTTTGCTTAGGGTTAGAGTTTAGGGTTTATGGTTTAGGGGTTAGGGTTTAGGGTTTAGGGTTTATAATTTAGGGGTTACGGTTTAGGATTTAGGGTTTAGGGGTTAGGGTTAAGGGTTTATGATTTAGGGGTTAAGGTTTAGGGTTTAGGGGTTAGGGTTTAAGGTTTAGGATTTAGGGTTTAGGGGTTAGGGTTTAGGGTTTAGGGTTTAGGGGTTAGAGTTTAGGGTTTAGGGATATGATTTAAGGGTTGGGGTATAAGTATATGAGATTTGAGATTTAGGGTTTAGGGTTTACGTTTAGGGTTAGAGTTTAGGATTTAGGGGTATAAGTATATGATTTAGGGTTTAGGGGTTGGGGTAGTATACTAGCGGTAGTAGTGGTGGTAGTGGTAGTAGTAGTGGTGGTGGTAGTATGGTAGTAGTGGTAGTAGTGGTAGTTGTGGTGGTAGTGGTAGTAGTAGTGGTGGTGGTAGTGGTGGTAGTAGTAGTAATAGTAGTGGTAGTAGTGGTGGTAGTAGCAATGGTAGTGGTAGTAGTGGTGGTGGTAGTGATAGTGGTCGTGGTAGTACGTTGTGGTGGTGCATGGTGTTGGTGGTAGTAGTGGTGGTAGTAGTAATAGTTGTGGTGGTATAGTAATGGTGGTAGTGGTTGTGATAGTAGTGGTAGAGTGGTGGTGGTGGTAGTGGTGGTAGTGGTAATAGTAATGGTAGTGGTGATAATGGTGGTGGTGGTGGTGCGTAGTGGTGGTGGTACTAGTGGTGGTAGTAGTAATAGTTGTGGTGGTATAGTAATGGTAGCAGTTGTTGTGATAGTAGTGGTGGTGTGGTGGTGGTGGTAGTAGTGATTGTAGTGGTGATAGTGGTGGTGGTGGTACGTGGTGGTGGTGATAGTAGTGGTGGTAGTAGTAATAGTTGTGGTGGTCTAGTAATGGTGGTAGTGGTTGTACGTGATAGTAGTGGTGGTGGTGGTAGTGGTTGTGGTAGTAGTGATTGTAGTGGTGATAGTGGTGGTGGTGGTGCGTGATGGTGGTGGTAGTAGTGATTGTAGTGGTGGAGTGGTGGTGGTGGTAGTGGTGGTGGTTGTAGTGATTGTAGTGGTGATAGTGGTAGTGGTGGTGCGTGGTGGCGGTGGTAGTAGTGGTGGTAGTAGTAATAGTTGTGGTGGTATAGTAATGTTGGTAGTGGTTGTGATAGTAGTGGTGGAGTGGTTGTGGTTGTAGTGGTGGTAGTAGTGATTGTAGTGGTGGTAGTAGCGGCGGAAGAATTATGTCGGTGTTAATTAGACTTTTTTAAATTTGTTTAGCTCTATTTTTATTTATTTTACTTTATAATTTATTTATTTTTCAAAAATAATATTTATTGACTTATATTTATTTTTTTGAGATTAATTTAAAATAATTTTATTTAAAATAATTTTCATGTTTTATATAAATAAAAATAATGATATTTATTAAATTAAAATTAATCAACATCAGCGACGGAATAATTCCGTCGCTAAATTTTAATTATAGCGGCGGAATTATAATTCCGTCGGTAGATTATTTTTTAGCGGCGGAATTATTCCGTCTCTGGTGTTAAATATAAATACACATTTTCCCTCACTGAAATCGTTTACGCCCTAATTTCTCTCTCTCTCTTCCCGCTCTCTCTCTTCTCGGAGATCTCATCTCTCTCTCTCTCTTTCCTCCCTCTCACACCGCCGTCGTCCACCCTCTCCACACCGCCTTTAAGCTTCGCCATCCACCCTCTCCACCATCTTCGTCTCGAGTTCTGCCGCCGTCCTCACTTAACGGCTGGAAAAATCACACCGCCGTCCCTCAACTCCACCGCTACCGCCACCGCACCGCCGTGTTATTTCAAGGTTTGTAAACCCTCGATTACATCTGTATTTGTTGTATTGGAAATCAATTTGTGATTTTTATTTGTGATTACCGCCGTTGAGTTCTGCTACCGCCACCGCACCGCCGTTGAGTCCGTCTGAATTTGTTACTTCAAGACTGTTTTGATGATAATATATTTTCCGTGTGCTCTCAATTGATTTAATTGTTTATCTAGAGTTCAATTTAGCCGATTTGGATACTGTTTTGGTAGAAAAAACAATAGTACAGAATCTTGACTTTGACAAGTGTGTGGATTTACATAATAAGGAGGGGACTGTGGAATTCGACTAAATGGAACAAAGACATGAAAAGAGAGAGTGACACCACGATTTGTTAACGAGGAAAACCTTAGAGGTGATAACCTCTTTGGAAAAAACCCCGGGAGTTAGGTCTCCAACCTTAAAAGTTCCACTATGATAATTATGAGTACAACTGCGGAAGATGATGGAGAGGATTACAAATAAAGTGTACGTAGAGTGTGTGAGAGTGAGAGTGTGTTTTTCCGTCTCCATCTCCCCTTAAATATAAGTAAGTATGAACGGGTAAAAGTTGTTCCTACAATCTCGGGATCCAATCTTATCTTCTCAACGTCCGTGAGACCAAGTCATCTTTGCCGTTGAAGATGTGTTGAACGTGCTTGGAAAATATCCCGTATTCTTCTCTCTTATTTACTGGAAAATAATAATAAAGATATTAAGAAAAATCAAAATAAGTAAATATTAAACAATACTTACAGCGGAATAACATCTTGACATGCAGGAGCAACTGAAGATGTCACCATGCTAAAAAATACCCACAACAATTTGTCCCCAAAAACATTTGGCTATCTTGGCAACTAAAGAGGCAAATGTTTTTCTCCCAATAAATGCTCAACTGCCAGCTTGCATGATGGGACGGGTATAGTGAAACGTGGAGATAATGGACGGTTGGGGAGTAATGCTTAGGAAAAAGTGGTTTTTTGGAAATAGAGTTCTTTTTAATTTAAATAACCGCTTGGAAGGCTCCTTAATAAGCTTCTCAAAGCTTCCATTTCATTCCTGCTTGCTACGGCGCTGTTCTTCTGCAAGGTAAAATTTTCTCCATTTCTTATTTTCATCCATTGTTTACTTCTCTCTTTTGTCTGTCAACCATGGGTTGGACTAGGTGGAGTTCGTCCAAAACTAAGAGTGCCCCATCCCCACAAGGATCCATTGAGATTAGTCTCAATGATTTTGTCTGTGAAAATCTCCTTGCGAAACCGGATGAAGAGACATGTTTGTTTAGTGATACCCAAATAGAATCACTAAAACAACAATGTTACTTCCCTAGAGGTGCAATTTTTCACCCTTTTTCTGTAAATCTTAGGTCCGAATTTGTTTCCGCCAAATAGATTTGCTTTCTTGAGTATCCCTTTCTTCTAGGGTTTAGCTACCCCTTCCCATCATTGGTTTCTGAGTTCTTTCAAAAGACCCAACTTGCTTATCCTCAACTGATGCCCATGGCTTGGAGAATTTTTGCTTTTATTATCAAAGTGAACAGGGAGAATGGGTTAAACCTAGGGCTTCATGAGATAGCCTATTCGTACGATCTTCAACCTTTCGGTTCAAAAAGATATCTTTTTAAGAAAAGGTCAGGTAGGAACTCCTTAATGAGCACCACTTCTTCTAGTGATAGGGGATGGAAAAATAGGTTTTTCTTTGTTGATAGGGCATCTATTGGAGAAGGGAATGAGATATCAAGCAAATGGAACAAGGGAGGTACTTGAATTCCTAACTTTGTGACTTTCTGTTCTTGAAACAAACTGAAATCGTAATTGTTCTTACCTCTTTTCAGATATCGACTGGGGAGAACTACTCCCACCGGCTGAAGACACCTTGGCAAAAATTGACGAATTTTTCCAGCTTCCCTTGGACAAGAGATCCCC
Source organism: Adenophora triphylla var. japonica (assembly GCA_022495995.1). Taxonomy (NCBI): domain Eukaryota; kingdom Viridiplantae; phylum Streptophyta; class Magnoliopsida; order Asterales; family Campanulaceae; genus Adenophora; species Adenophora triphylla. Next base: position 512,319 of record JAFEMH010000878.1, on the reverse strand, counting down.
TAGGGGACTACTGGAATCACCTCTGGTTGTTCCGGAAGATCAAAACGCGTCAACTTCCGTCATTATGTCTACAGGTATGCATGTTGTCTTTTTACTATAGTTTATCAATCTGATGCATTACACTTCTTGACAATATTCATATGTCAATGCAGTCTCCAAACCAGTTGTTTCAGGATCAGATTTTGATCTTGATGACATTGAAGCCATGTTTGATGAGTCTGCTCTTAAGATTGATATGAAACCTCCGCCTGTCCCTAAGAATATCCCTGTTTTAGATGAGAGCGCAGGTATTGGCTTCAGGGTGAGAAAGAGAAAGGCTATTCAAGAGGAGCTGATTGATGTTGGAGATACTTTTGAAGGAATGCCAGTAGGAGAGTTCAAGAAGAAATGTATGAGTTTTGCAGCTGGGGTAAGATGTTACTAACTGGGTTTTGACTGTTTCAAAAGTTTTTAATAACACCTTTTGACGTCAAGTTATTACTTTACAGGCTGTAGGGTACTTGGAAGATATGGTAAAAGAAATGGAGATGATGAAGAAGAAGTCTAAAGCTGATATTGCTTTGGTTAAGAAGGAGAAGATAATGTTAGAGAACAAGGTGAAGGGGCATGAAAAGACCTTGGAGCAACAATCTAAGTCGTTGGAAGAGCAGGAGCAGACGGTAAAGGACCTATTGAACAATTTGGCAAAAAGTGAGGAGGATCATCTTAAGGAAATTGCAGAAGTGAAAGGTTCTTGCAAATTGGCTGCTGCTAAAACCGTTTCCCAGTGTATGATCAAGATGATGAAGGAGTTCCAGGAAGGAAAGGCCCAGAATTGGGATATCAATAAGGAATATGCCTACTTATCCAAGCTGACAGGTGAGCCATTAGATGAGGGTGAGGTGTCATCAAGCCCATATGAAGCGATTGCAAAGGATGCAGCAGAGGTTGGAGAAGTTACTCCCAAAGCAACACCTGAGGCGGATGCCATCTGAAAAGGTAAAATAAGTTTGTTCTGGTTTTTTGCTGGTTTTACTGGGGTGGAATCCGAAAGACAATTTTAATTATATTTGGTTATGTAATAGGTCCATAAGGACCGAAGACAATTTCTTTTATGTGTTGGGTTGGTCCAACACTTTTGCGTTTTAACTTTAGCAGTTTGGATGTTGATTTAACTTTTTAGGGGTATTCTTATGGTAACTTTAGTTATGGTTTAGTAATTTTCAAGCATGTCAAGGCTTGTTTCCTTTTGGATGAAATTGTTCTTTGGATGGTCATTTGTTATGCTCGTAAGGTGACATGTTAGTATGTCAAATCGGTAGATACTTGAGATGACACGTACATGTCATAACCATAAGAATAAAACATGAGATCAATCATTTAACTGAGTGGGAATGGGTAAGCTATATGAGTTTACCCATATAGGCCCACCCCACACCTCAATAAAATAGATAACTTGCGCTCCAGGCGAAGGTGTGGTGACCTAACATCTTAAGAAAGAGGTAATTAACTCTTTAAACCGTAGAAGGGATTGTGTACCTTTACTTGAGAAGAGATGGCCAATCTCTGACGGAGGAGAATTCATTGTCCTCCTGACTTTGCGTACATTCGACATGTCCCCATTTCCGTATGTCAACACCTCATAAGACAGAGACATGTTAAAAATGGATGTCAACTACGTTGACGCCCCTCCACATGTTGTGTTAGTGACATCTTGATTTGCAGTAAAGTAAGAAAAAAGTAAATGGGGAAATGAAAAGTTACAAATAAATAAAGGATTGTCCATACCTGGGATGAGATGAGTTTAAGGGGTATTGTTTTGATGTAATACCTTTTAAGGTGAATGGCGTTCCAACTTCGTGGTATTATTTGGCCATCCAAGGTTGACAGACGATATGCTCCTTTCCCGGCCTGTGCATCTATTAGGTAGGGTCCTTCCCATTTTGGGGCGAGCTTGCCTGCATTTAGTTCCTTTGTATTTTGGAATGCCTTTCGTAGGACTAAATCTCCCACTTGAAATCTTCTAACTCTTACATTTTTGTTGTAAGATTTGGCTACCCTTTATTGATATGCTACCATCTGAATTTTGGCCATGTCCCTTAGTTCATCTACGATATCCAAGTCATATGCCAAGATGTCTTTATTATGTTCAGATGTCAACAAACTGTATCTGGCCGTAGGTACAAGTACTTCTGCGGGAATAACTGATTCTGTCCCAAATACTAGTGAATAGGGAGTCTGTCCAGTAGCATTCTTAGATGTCGTCCTGTCAGCCCATAAAACCATTGGCAACTCTTCGGCCCATCTTCCTTTCTTTTGGTCCAGTCTCTTTTTTAAGTTGCTTATGATAATCTTGTTGCTGGACTCTGCTTGTCCATTTGCTTGAGGGTGAACAGGTGAAGATGTCACCATCTTGACTCCCCAACTATTCAAGAAATTCTGGGTTTTTCTACTAATAAACTGGGAGCCATTATCACAAATAATCTCTGAAGGTATCCCAAATCTGCTGAATATATTTCTTTTGATAAAAGAGATAACTTCTCTATCTCGGACTTGTACGTATGCCTCAGCTTCTACCCATTTAGAAAAATAGTCTATCATGGCTAGTAGAAATACTTTTCCTCCTGGTGCCCTGGGTAATTTTCCTACGATGTCCATTCCCCAAACCATAAACGGCCATGGCGACAGGATAGGATGCAGTAGTTCAGCTGGCTGATGCAGGATGTCACCATGTCGTTGACAGGAGTCACATTTCTTTGCATAGTTTGCGGCGTCTCTTCTCATTGTGGGCCAAAAATAGCCCATCCTAAGAGCCTTGGTATGCAGACTTCTGCCCCCAGTATGATTTCCACACTGTCCTTCATGCAGCTCCTTGAGAACCTGATGGGCTCGATCTGCTTCTAGACATCTTAAGTAGTGACCTGCAACAAATTTTCTAAACAAAAGGTTATCAATGAGTAAATACTTAGATACTCTTACCCTGAAGGCTCTAGCATTTTTCTCCTCGGATGGGATCGTATCATCTAAGAGATACTTGATAATGGGAGCTGTCCAAGAAGTTGCTGCTGGAGGGGGAGGTATGTCGACATCTAGAACGAACAGCTCAAGAAGATCAATTGCCGGGATGTCAACATGCACAATTGGGATACTTGTTTGTGAAATGCTTTTGAAGGCTGAACCTAAATTTGCCAGAGCATCTGCTTGAGAATTTTCCTCTTGTGGAATATGCTCCAAAGTAAATGTTTTGAATTTGGCCGCCAGAATTTTTACAATTTCCAAATATGTCGTCATTTTTGCATTTTTTGCTATGTAGGATCCGTTGTAATGATTAATAATTAGCAAAGAATCCATAAACACCCGAATATGCTTGACATCCAGGTCTTGGGCCGCTGTTAATCCTGCAATTAATGCCTCATATTCTGCTTCATTATTAGTGGCCTTAAAACTGCAACTGATGGATTGTGGTATTATGTCCCCTTGTGGCGATTTTAGTACAACTCCAAGATCTGTACCTCTCATGTTAGAAGCACCATCTATGTAGAGCGTCCAAATTTTCAGGATGTCATCATCTTGAAGTTGCTTAACCTCCAATTCCACTTCTTGTTGCAGGGTTGGACTAAAGTCAGCCACAAAATCAGCTAGAGCTTGAGATTTTATTGCTATTCTGGGCTCATATTTGATATCATAAGTGCTCAATTGTACGGACCATTTAGCCATTCGACCTGAAATCTCTGGTTTTCTCATAACATTCTTAATAGGATAGTTAGTGCGTACAATTATAGTATGTGTTTCAAAATAGTGCCTTAATTTAATAGAAGCAGTTATCAAAGCTAAAATTAACTTCTGTAAATGAGAATACCTGGTCTCGGCATCTAAGAGTGTCTTACTGATATAGTAGATGGGTTGCTGACTACCATCTCGTTCTGTCACCAAGACTGCACTTACATCGCCTTCTGATACTGCTAGGTAGACGTAAAGATGTTCCTCCTCCTGAGGCTTAGCCAATAATGGAGGTGTCGACAGGTAAGTTTTGAGTTTCTGAAAGGCTTCTTCATGTTGGTTCTCCCACTGGAACTTCTTGTTCTTCCTTAGGATGTCATAGAAAGGTTTGCATTGATCAGAGGATTTTGAAATGAACCTGGTGAGTGCAACAATCTTTCCTGTCAATCTTTGGACGTCCTTGACAGATTGAGGTGACGACAGGTTGATAATAGCACGTATCTGTTCTGGGGCAGCTTCAATGCCTCTTTTAGTAACCATATAACCCAAAAACTTCCCTGCGTGATCTTCGGCTTTCTTGGATTTTACTACCATGTCGTCAATATATACTTCCATTGTGTCCCCAATCTGATCTTTGAACATTTTGTTGACGAGCCTCTGATATGTTGCACCTGCATTTTTTAGTCCAAAAGGCATAGCAATATAACAATAAATACCTATGGGCATTATGAAGGTGGTGTCCTCCTGGTCAGATGGTTCCATCTGGATTTGTTGGAATCCTGAGGATGCGTCCATGATGGTGAGGAGCTCATGTTCGGAGGTGGCATAAACTAACGAATCTATGTGAGGCAAAGGGAAAGGATCTTTTGGGCAGGCTTTATTTAAGTCGGTGAAGTCAACACAGACTCGCCATTTCCCATTCTTCTTCTCAACCACAACCACGTTTGCTAACCATCTTGGATAATCTACCTCTCGGATCATGTTGGCTTTGAGTAAGCGCTCTACTTCTTCCTTGATGATCTGGTTTCTTGTTTCTGCAAACTTCCTACGTTTCTGGTGCACTGGTTTAAAACTAGGATCTATGTTAAGTTTGTGAGTGATGACATCTTTGCTGATGCCGGTCATGTCATCATGTCTCCAAGCAAAACTCTTTACTCTGCTTCTTAATAGGTCCACAAGCTTTTCTTCTATATCTGATGGGATGTCACTGCCAATAAGTACCTTGATGTCCGGATTGGAAGGATCTAGTAATACTTCTTTCACATCGTTCTCTCTAGCCTCCAGGACTTCACGTACTTTCCTCTGTAATTGCTATGCTTGTTTCGGAGATGTCGACGCCTTCATTGAAGTCTTATAACATTCCTTGGCCACCTGCTGATCATTGTATATTTTGGCGACACCCCAAGGTGTAGGGAACTTCACGCACTGATGGTAAGTGGATGGTACAACCTTCATCCCATTAATCCACGGTCTTCCAAGAATGACATTGTAGGATGTTGCACAATCAATTACACAGAACCGCTCCATGGTATTGAGGCCCTTTGAGTAGATTGGAAGCTTTATTTACCCCACCGTTTCTTTGACTTCACCACTGAAGCCTACCAATACTGAGAATTTCTTGATGATCTCCGATTCTGGGATGTTCATTTCCTTGAGGGTACTCAACATAATGAGATTGACAGAGCTACCCCCATAAACCAGGATGCGCCGGATTGTACAATTGGCAATCTGCAAGGAAATAACTAGGCCGTCGTGATGGGGTTCCAGCAAGTTATCTCGATCACTCTCATCAAAGGTGATTGGATCATGACAGGGTGTCGAAAGCCTAGGTTGTCTTTCTGGCTTCTCCTCTTTTGACTCCTTAGCATGTCGCTTTGTGGCAGAATAGGATGTGCCACATATTTCTGAACCTCCACTAATGAAATTGATCACCTTTGTTGATGATGGGGTGAAACTGGTCTTTCGACTTCATGAGGAGCTTCCGCATTTTCAGCCTTCTTCTTTCTGGATCCCAACAACTCCTTAAGATGTCCCTTCGAGAGCAAGTAACTGATCTCCTTTCTTAGTGTGATGCAATCTTCAGTAACATGCCCAAAGTCTTCATGGTAAGCGCACCATTTTGATTTGTCACGCCATCCCATGGTTTTATCCGTCTTCTTTAGCCATCTGGCTTTATCCCCCAGGTTGCCCATTGCACAGAGTACAACTGAAATGTCAACAGAAAAACAATAATCAGAAATGTTAGGCACATTATCACTATCTTCATCCTCACCGTCTATTGAATTAATTTTTCTAGTATCAATTCTTGGATAAGGATTGGAACGGTTGTTCCTGCGATGGGATGATTCAGTCTTTCTGTCAGGGTTGTCATATGTCGACAACTTGGATGAGGACTTCAATCTTCGCAGCTCATCTTCCTCCAATCTTATGAATCTCAATGCCCTGCTCCTGTCCTCTTACAACCGCTTACAAGGAGTCATCACCAAATCTTGGTAATACTGTGAATCTTTCTTCAGTCCCATTTTGAATGCTTCTGTGGCTGTCAACATGTCAAGGTTGGGAATTTCTAGTACTTCCTTATTGAACCGGTTGACATAGTCTTTTAGAGTTTCATTAGGCTGCTGGGTCACATTGTAGAGGTCACTTGTCAGCTTCTCAAATTGTCGACTGCATGAGAATTGGTTATAGAACATGTTGATAAGCTGGGCATATGAACCAATTGAACCTAGGGGCTGCCTAATCAGCCATTTGAGAGCTGGTCCAACCAAGGTCGATCCAAATCCTCTACATAAGCAAGCCTTCCGGAATTGAAGCGGAATATGGATTACGTCCATCTTTTCTTGATAGTGAGCAACATGCTCCTCTGGGTCTGTGGTGCCGTCATACAACTTCATAGATGGAACATTGAAACGCTTCGGGATGTTAACATTTGCAATTGCTAGGACAAACCGGGATTGATTGTAGCAGTTCTGAGTCACTGGTTGGATTGAAGGAGTTATGCCTGACACGTTCATTACCAGCTCCCTGAGATCCTGCATCTGTTTGGCTAGTGGGTTTCATGCAAAAGGGTCAGCCATAGGAATACAATTGAAATTATTATTATTTAAAAGATTATTCAGCAAACCAGAGTTATCCGTGGTAGCTGTGACAGTGGTGTTGTCAATGAATGGAAAGAATGGGGTGAATCTTGCTGAAGGTGGTGTCATTAGGGTGTCCCCGAGCAAGGATGTGGACATCATTAAGGATGTCAGCTGAGAAGTTTGAGGTGGACTACCATTGGGATAAATTCATTCTGAAGCGTAGATCCTTCGGTGTTGTCGAAGTTGAGGTTCCTTGCACGCAATGGCGAGACGTTTTCAAGCCGCGAAGCAATGAGCTATTGATCCCTCTGCATCTTGATCATGGAATTGTCCAACACCTTGGAATTGCTATCTTGTTGATCCAACCTCTGATTCAACCTGGTTAGGATAGTCCGGATGTCAGCATCTACATTGGAAGAGGTCGCTTCCTTTTGTGGAGTCTTTGTAGGTTGAGTTTGCTGAGGTCCTGTCTGAGGAGGTGGCGGCAACAAGCTGGTTCTACCTCCTGATGCTGGAGTGACGGCTGGACCTTTGTCGGTGGCAGACACATTGGGAGGTGCAGACATAATGCATTCGCTTAGGAAATGATCCAAATAACCGATAAACCACGAGGCCCCTCGGTGGGCGCCAAATTGTTTTGCTAGAAAAAACAATAGTACAGAATCTTGACTTTGACAAGTGTGTGGATTTACATAATAAGGAGGGGACTGTGTAATTCGACTAAATGGAACAAAGACATGAAAATAGAGAGTGACACCACGATTTGTTAACGAGGAAAACCTTAGAGGTGATAACCTCTTTGGAAAAAACCCCGGGAGTTAGGTCTCCAACCTTAAAAGTTCCACTATGATAATTATGAGTACAACTGCGGAAGATGATGGAGAGAATTACAAATAAAGTGTACGTAGAGTGTGTGTGAGTGAGAGTGTGTTTTTCCGTCTCCATCTCCCCTTAAATATAAGTAAGTATGAACGGGTAAAAGTTGTTCCTACAATCTCGGGATCCAATCTTATCTTCTCAATGTCCGTGAGACCAAGTCATCTTTGCCGTTGAAGATGTGTTGAACGTGCTTGGAAAATATCCCGTATTCTTCTCTCTTATTTACTGGAAAATAATAATAAAGATATTAAGGAATTAGACTCCTAATCATTGTCTAAAATTAGGAAGAAAACTCTTAGTGGCATTGCTTATAGGGTATTGTGGTTGGTGGTTAACATCTTAAAATATAAACAAGATGAGAGCCTTTCTCATCCTCAGCTATCAAAATTCGTCCATCTTTCATTTCGAAAGACATAGCAAAAAGTTCTCCACTGTTTGAGCAAAGAATTTTCTGTTTAATAAGTGATTTTTCAGTTTCACTGTCCGTATTGTATCTCAGGATCTCAAACATCACAGCCATGTTTGTGACAGTGTCTGTTTTCTCTTCACTGGTGTTATACTGTTACTTTGTTTTTACTTGTGACCGTATAACACCAGTGAAGAGTAAAACAGGCACTGTCACAAACATGGCTGTGATGTTTGAGATCCTTAAAGAGAAGAGGACAGTGAAACTGGAAAAATTTCTTATTAAACAGAAAATTCTTTGCTTAGACAGTCGAGAACTTGTTTGCTCTGTCTTTCTTGGTCAAAGATGGGATAGGGTTTTGATAGTTGTGGATGAGAAAGACTCTCATCTTGTTTATAAATGTTAATTTAATTCATCATTGTAAAATTATATATTTTACAACAAAGAATTAAACATTAATATTTAAAATTATTCACAATAGTAATAATTTAAAAAATCCAAAAGCCGAAATTTCTTTATTTTCGATTATAAAGCAAGTAGACAAAGTGATATTTGCATTTCATATAATCGTGCATTTTGGGTGTGATAGGTTTATCAAACAGGCACTTAAAGGATAGAGTAGGTATTGATTGCAGGTCAACAAGTGTTGAATTTTAACTACCTAACCAACTAAGCTGCCTGAAACATATATTAATAAAGAGCACAATAATTATATTGCTATAACAAGAGATAAAAATAAATTAGTAAATGTTCTGGCTTAATTAGGTTTCACAGCAATAAGCGGGTGTATCCCGTCGGCCTATTCTGAGGGGTTTCACTGATTTCCTTCGAGAATTTCGACAAGAGATGCTAGGGTGGCCAGGGCATCTGCAAAGCGGTTTCTGTCTCTTGGCATGTAGTGGAAAGAGATGTCCTTGAACTGAGCAATGAGCTCCTCCATGTATGTGTGGTACTTCTGGAGGCCAGGATCTAATGTCTTCCATTTATTGGATACTTGATTGATGATCAGTGCTGAGTCTCCGCATACTTCCAATTCTGAAATGTTGCATTCAAGAGCGGCCTCTAGGCCGGCTGCGCAAGCTTCATACTCTGCTGCATTGTTGGTTGCTTCAAAATTCAGTTTGATGGATATGGGAGTGTGCTCGTCTTTAGGATTGACCAGGAGCGTTCCAATACCATTTCCCTTCTTGTTGGCTGCCCCATCGAAGAAGAGTTGCCACCGGTTTGTGCTGTTGAGTGAGAAGATCCTGTCATCTGGAAACTGTGGATCAGGACCCTTGAGTTCACTGCTTGGGAAGTCTGCAAGCTGATCTGCCATTACTCTGCCCTTTGTTGATTTTTTTGACCATGTACATGATGTCGAACTCAGCCAGGAAGAATGACCACTTGGCTAGTCTCATTGACAGAGATGGCTTGTCGAAGAGATATCTGACGGGGTCCATCTTGGAAACCAAGAGCACTGAATGTGACTGCATGTAGTGTTTCAGTTTCCCGACTACCCATACTAAGGCGGTACAAGTTTTCTCTAATGCTGAGTAGCTGAGTTCACTTCCCTGAAGCTTTCGGCTTACGAAGTAGATTGCATGCTGAACTCTGGAATCTTTCTGTTCTTGCGCCAGCATTGCCCCAATTGATGTGTCTGTCATTGTCAGGCACAGGAGGAGTGTCTTATCTTCGTGTGGCGGGCACAGGATTGGGGGATTTATCAAGTATGTCTTGATTTTCTCAAAGGCTGTCTGGCACTCGGAGTCCCATCTGATGTCAGCATTTTTCTTCATTAGTTTGAACATTGGCTCGCAGAGAGATGTCAACTGGTTGATGAAGCGGCTGATGTACTGAAGTCTTCCCATTAAACTTTTCACTTCTGTTAGTATCTGTGGTGGCTTCATGTCGATGATGGCCTTGATTTTCTTGGGATCAGCTTCGATGCCTTATTCTGTAACCATGTACACTACCAGAAACTGAGTCTTTACTGACGGAATGAACAGCGACGGAATCATTTCGTCGCTATATAGCGACGGAAATTATGCTATAGCGACGGAATAATTTTGACGCCAACTTTACCGACGGAATTGAATTCCGTCGCTGACTTCCGTCGCTAAAAACGAATATTCCTCGAATATTCGTTTCATTACCGCCACTAGATTGGCGCTTGATTTATCGACGGAATATTTCGTCGCTAGTTCTTTCTCAGCGACGGAATTATTTCGTCGGTGAAAAGTTAATATTTTTTTAAAATAAACCAGCGACGGAATATTTCCGTCGGTGATAAATTAATTTTGTTTTTTAATTTTTTTATGTATCAGCGACGGAAATATTCCGTCGGTGATTATTACATTTAATTTTTAATAATTTTTAATTAATCAGCGACGGAATAATTCTGTCGGTAGAAATTAAATATTTTTTAATTTTTTTAAATAAACCAGCGATGGAATATTTCCGTCGATGAAAAATTAATATTTTTATTTTTTTTAATTTATCAGCGACGAATTTATTCCGTCGGTGATTATAGCATTTCATTTTTAATTATTTTTAATTAAACATCGACGGAATTTTTCCGTCGGTGATAAATAATTTTTGTTTTTTAATTTTTTTTTTTATCAGCGACGGAAATATTCTGTCGGTGATTATAACGTTTAATTTTTAATTATTTTTAGAACTAATTAACAAAATAACTAACTGAAAACATTAAAAAATTTAACTGGAAACGTTAGAAAATTGACTGGAATTTCAAAAAACTAACTGAAATTTTGAAAAACTAACTGAAAACGTTAAAAAACTAACTGGAAACGTTAAAAAACTAACTGAAATTCTAAAAAACTAACTGGAAACATTAAAAAACTGACTGGAATTTCAATAAACTAACTGAAAATGCTAAAAAACTGACTGAAAACATTAAAAAACTGATTGAAATTCTAAAAAACTAACTGAAAACGTTAAAAATCTGACTGAAATTTTAATAAACTAACTGGAAACGTTAAAAAACTGACTGAAATTCTAAAAAACTAACTGGAAACGTTAAAAAACTGACTGAAATTTCAAACGGTTATAAGTATATGAGATTTGAGATTTAGGGTTTAGGGGTTAGGGTATAAGTATATGAGATTTGAGATTTAGGGTTTAGGGTTTTTGCTTAGGGTTAGAGTTTAGGGTTTATGGTTTATGGTTTAGGGGTTAGGGTTTATAATTTAGGGGTTATGGTTTAGGGTTTAGAGGTTAGGGTTTAGGGTTTAGGGTTTATGATTTAGGGGTTAAGGTTTAGGGTTTAGGGGTTAGGGTTTAGGGTTTAGGGGTTAGAGTTTAGGGTTTAGGGTTTACGTTTAGGGTTAGAGTTTAGGGTTTAGGGGTGTAAGTATATGATTTAGGGTTTAGGGGTTGGGGTAGTATACTAGCGGTAGTAGTGGTGGTAGTGGTAGTAGTAGTGGTGGTGGTAGTATGGTAGTAGTGGTAGTAGTGGTAGTTGTGGTGGTAGTGGTAGTAGTAGTGGTGGTGGTAGTGGTAGTGGTGGTGGTAGTAGTAATAGTAGTGGTAGTAGTGGTGGTAGTAGCGGTGGTAGTGGTAGTAGTGGTGGTGGTAATGATAGTGGTGGTGGTAGTACGTAGTGGTGGTGCGTGGTGTTGGTGGTAGTAGTGGTGGTAGTAGTAATAGTTGTGGTGGTATAGTAATGGTGGTAGTGGTTGTGATAGTAGTGGTAGAGTGATTGTCGTGGTAGTGGTGGTAGTGGTAATAGTGATGGTAGTGGTGATAGTGGTGGTGGTGGTGCGTAGTGGTGGTGGTACAAGTGGTGGTGGTAGTAATAGTTGTGGTGGTATAGTAATGGAGGCAGTGGTTGTGATAGTAGTGGTGAAGTGGTGGTAGTGGTGGTAGTAGTGATTGTAGTGGTGATAGTGGTGGTGGTGGTACGTGGTGGTGGTGGTAGTAGTGGTGGTAGTAGTAATAGTTGTGGTGGTATAGTAATAGAGGTAGTGGTTGTACGTGATAGTAGTGGTGGTGGTGGTAGTGGTGGTAGTAGTGATTGTAGTGGTGATAGTGGTGGTGGTGGTGCGTGGTGGTGGTGGTGCGCGGTGGTGGTGGTAGTAGTGGTGGTAGTAGTAATAGTTGTGGTGGTATAGTAATGGTGGTAGTGGTTGTGATAGTAGTGGTGGAGTGGTGGTGGTGGTAGTGGGGGTTGTAGTGATTGTAGTGGTAATAGTGGTAGTGGTGGTGCGTGGTGGCGGTGGTAGTAGTGGTGGTAGTAGTAATAGTTGTGGTGGTATAGTAATGGTGGTAGTGATTGTGATAGTAGTGGTGGAGTGGTGGTGGTGGTAGTAGTGATTGTAGTGATGGTAGTAGCGACGGAATAATTATGTCGGTGTTAATTAGATTTTTTTAAATTTGTTTAGCTCTATTTTTATTTTATTTTAATTTCTGATTTATTTATTTTTCAAAAATAATATTTATTGACTTATATTTATTTTTTTGAGAGTAATTTAAAATAATTTTATTTAAAATAATTTTCATGTTTTATATAAATAAAAATAATGATATTTATTAAATTAAAATTAATCAACATCAGCGACGGAATAATTCCGTCGCTAAATTTTAATTATAGCGGCGGAATTATAATTCCGTCGGTAGATTATTTTTTAGCGGCGGAATTATTCCGTCGCTGGTGTTAAATATAAATACACATTTTCCCTCTCTGAAATCGTTTACGCCCTAATTTCTCTCTCTCTCTTCCCGCTCTCTCTCTCTTCCCGCTCTCTCTCTCTTCCCGGCGATCTCATCTCTCTCTCTCTTCCCTCCCTCTCACACTGCCGCCGTCCACCCTCTCCACACCGCCTTTAAGCTTTGCCGTCCACCCTCTCCACCATCTCCGTCTCGAGTTCTGCCGCCGTCCTCACTTAACGGCTGGAAAAATCACACCGCCGTCCCTCAACTCCACCGCTACTGCCACCACACCGCCGTGTTACTTCAAGGTATATAAACCCTCTATTACATCTGTATTTGTTGTATTGGAAATCAATTTGTGATTTTTATTTGTGATTACCGTCGTTGAGTTCTGCTACCGCCACCGCACCGCCGTTGAGTCCGTCTGAATTTGTTACTTCAAGACTGTTTTTGATGATAATATATTTTCCGTGTGCTCTCAATTGATTTAATTGTTTATCTAGAGTTCAATTTAGCCGATTTGGATACTAACATTCCTTCGTCTGGGTTAAAAAACTGCCCAACTGCCATTGAAGATGCAGTTGGAGGTTTCCCTGAAACAGCCTGGGAATGGTAAAGTCAATTGTATGAACAATGCTATTAACCGTACACAATATCTCATGCAATATTGTTTACAATCTTGGATTTATTATAATACATCCTTTAGTTATTTAGTTTATTTAGGATAATATTAGTAAATATTTGTTATTATCTTTTCTATATATTGAGCTGTTGAATGTTGTTTGTTATTGTCAATTTTTGTTCTCTTTGTGTGTTCAACGTTTTGAGACTCTTTTGTTTCAATAGTCGAATATCACGACTCTGGAAGACAGTAGATCTCTTTTGTTTCAATAGTTTTGAGAGATCTTTTGCTTTAGTAATAGGCCTGTTTTGCTCTGATTTATCTTCATTTAATCTTCATTAATTCTTTGTCAAAACCTTTGTTTAGAAACGTAAGTTCTAACAACTTTAAATATACTACATGTCTGTCTTTGATTTTGGATTACACTATATATGTCATGTTAATAATAATTGCTAATCTTTGTTTATGTACTAATCCCTCTATCTTAAGAAATTTGTCTCATTTTACAAGTTAATCTTTTTGAGAGCGCTTGGAAATTATAGAATGAATTCATTTTTTCTCAACTCCTTTTTAGAAAATTTGCCCTAAAAATTTATTTACACATGCAGTTAATGGTGTTTGCTTGAGTTTCTTCTCGGATCCATAAAGCGATGTCACTAGGATAATTCATGTTCCTAAACATCTACTCTAGGACCGAGAGGTTTCTGTGGCTTCTCTTTGGGCCTTAGCTAATGGTGCTTTCCAGGGATTGTCAATCAGTCCTTTGTATATTCTTCCCTTTTAACTAATATACTTCTTTCCTTATCAAAAAAAGAGAGCCATACCAAGTCAAAGTCTGATTCTCACATTAATTTCTACCAACTCACATTAATACAAGGTGAACCTTCAGTGAAACTGAACCAATGATCTATAGAAGTCAACAGATTCTCAAAACGTTTAACCACCTCCGACGACAAAAATAATAAAAAATTATCTCCATACCGAAAATGAAGGGGAGTGAATGTCTCAATAATGTAACATATTCAACCGCACACTACCTTACTGGTTCTAGATCCCATTTTGGGGCGATTGACGGCATCGCGGACGGTGATGTATGTCGCCTACGTTTGAGCGCCTGATATCAATCCTGGCACCCTAGATGCACCTTAGGTCGAATCTTGTGTATAGTCAAAGGGGGAGGGGGTGAATGTCTAAAATTAGGAAGACTTGGATGGAAGTATTGTTAAGGAATTAGACTCCTAATCATTGTCTAAAATTAGGAAGAAAACTCTTAGTGGCACTGCTTATAGGGTATTGTGGTTGGTGGTTAACATCTTAAAATATAAACAAGATGAGAGCCTTTCTCATCCACAGCTATCAAAATCCGTCCATCTTTCATTTCGAAAGACAGAGCAAACAAGTTCTCCACTGTTTGAGCAAAGGATTTTCTGTTTAATAAGTGTTTTTCCAGTTTCACTGTCCGTATTGTATCTCAGGATCTCAAACATCACAGCCATGTTTGTGACAGTGTCTGTTTTCTCTTCACTGGTGTTATACTGTTACCTTGTTTTTACTTGTGACCGTATAACACCAGTGAAGAGTAAAACAGGCACTGTCACAAACATGGCTGTGATGTTTGAGATCCTTAGAGAGAAGAGGACAGTGAAACTGGAAAAATTTCTTATTAAACAGAAAATTCTTTGCTCAGACAGTCGAGAACTTGTTTGCTCTGTCTTTCTTGGTCAAAGATGGGATAGGGTTTTGATAGTTGTGGATGAGAAAGACTCTCATCTTGTTTATAAATGTTAATTTAATTCATCATTGTAAAATTATATATTTTACAACAAAGAATTAAACATTAATATTTAAAATTATTCAAAATAGTAATAATTTAAAAAATCCAAAAGCCGAAATTTCTTTATTTTCGATTATAAAGCAAGTAGACAAAGTGATATTTACATTTCATATAATCGTGCATTTTGGGATGGGATATGTTTATCAAACAGGCACTTAAAGGATAGAGTAGGTATTGATTGCAGGTCAACAAGTGTTGAATTTTAACTACCTAACCAACTATGCTGCCTGAAACATATATTAATAAAGTGCACAATAATTATATTGCTATAACAAGAGATATAAATAAATTAGTAAATGTTCTGGCTTAATTACGTTTCATGCTGGATTAAAGCTGGTTGGAAGCATATACTGTTTGCTTAATAATTATATTGCTAAAGAATTGTAAAATTTGAAACCTATATGACAATTAATTTATATAAAGTTATATCTAGGGCGTAAGTGGCTAGGTAGGGACACCATAATCCTTTAGTTTAGTTTGAACTAGAGCTCAAGATTTGTTGATACTATGAAGCCAACCCCAATTCTAAACCTAATTTTAAATATTAACAATTTACAATTATTCACAATATTAATAGGTAAAAAATCCCAGCAGCTCCAATTTAAGGCAACATGGAGCATTACAATGGAGAAATTGTTTCCCGAGAGTATCAATTTCAACAAGACATTATTGAACTCTCGCGCTTTCACCAAAAACAACACCGAAAACTTATTGACAGGAGGTATGGCATGCCATGCATCTGGTCTCTAAAAGATTGGAAGATTGATTGGGATCTGCTCCGAGCTGCTTCGTGCTCTTAGGATTCGGAGCGACATGTGTTCACCCTATCATACAACGATCTGATGCCAATGATGGAGGATTTCCAAGCACTGACTGGTGTGGCTGAGTCGAGGACTGTGGCATTTCCGTGAGACAGACGATCAGTTACGGAGCAACTATCTGAATTCTTGGGATTATAAGTAGACTGGGTATCGGACATTGTCATTGATGATAGATTCATAGACTTGGCTCATATAGCCAGATTGAGTCGGACCAGCCCCAGACTGTTTGATCTATCCACTTCCTTAGATATATTCATGTTGCTCATTCTGTCTGTGCACTACTTCTGCGGCTACATCGGAGTGTGTCTAGCTACGCTGTTAGAGATCATCAAGCAGTTGAGAGGTGATCGAGGAGTTGACATCCGGCATATTCAATCTGGACAGGGAGCGATGGACATCATTCCGCTGTTGCTAGTGGAGACATACCACGTCATTAATAGATTAGCCTGAGGATCTGAGTACATGGGTTCAGGCAGCCCCAGATTACTATCATTGTGGCTATTTGAGAGATTGCGCTTGATCTCGCCACTACCAGAGGGGCAGATGGCATTACCTTGGGCGACTGGACAGCGCAGGTTATTGAGGGATGCCGCTACTGAGAGTTGGCATAGGAGGTTGGCCTTGGCCCGATATGAGATCGCAAACCTGTACTATTAGATTTCGGCATGGGGATTGCAGACTATGAGAGATATTCAGGACGAGTCAGTTATTTTCCGACTTCTGGGACTACATGTATCATCCTTTTGCATTCCATCTCTAGTGAGCAGACAGTACGGATACCCGCAGCAGACCATTCGGACTTTGAGAGAGCAGTTGACGACTAATACCATGCCGATGATTATGACTGTGCCTTAGACTACATAGTTCTTTTGCAGAGCATTTCTAGAGGGCTTTCTTCCAATACGACCACTACTCCGTCAGACTAGAGGTATCACATTTCTGACCACCGAGTATCTGATATGGTACGAGGAGCAGCAAGGTCCTGTACAGCTGATGATAGAGGCTCGACGCCGAGAGTATTTTGGGGCAGACTATTCTTTCAGCCGGACATTAAGAGACATAGAGGCCAAGAGCAACCCTGATAAAATCACTGGCGATATTACAGCAGATTATGAGAGACGGGAGCTTCGAAGAGCTGCTTTGAGAAATGATCCCGAAGTGATAGCTCGCAGAAAGGCCTTGAGGCAGGAAAGAGCAGTACTGAGAGCTACCGGACTGATTGATCCACCGGCTCACATGATACCTGAGCCAGGACGAGCTCAGACTGACTTTTTCAACATACCTAGACCAAAGACCTCCCGGGGACCGAGGCAGAGGAAGAGTAGAGATTCGAGTTTGGGAACGGGAGCGGGAACGAGTTCCTAGACACTTTAAGAAGATCTGTTAATATATTGTTAAATATGAGATAGAAGCTTTAAATATATTTTAAGAAGATCTGTGTTGCTTTTAAGTTTGTAATTCAAATTTAGGGAATAATAATACGTTAATTACTTCTAAACTGTTAATATATTATGAAATCAAATAATTATTAACATCCCAATTTTGTTTCTTCCGTCGATTAAATTGAGTGTACATATAATATATGGATTTCAATGCAGGAGTGATGTCTGTCAACGATGATCATAGTTGGATGTACAATCGGAAGTTGCCGAATCAAAGCAGTATCAATCCTGAGTTTATAAGAGGGTTAAAGGAGTTTATTGAATTTGCTAAATCAAATCCCAGTCACATGAATGGTGGTAAGATTAGGTGTCCATGCGCCAAGTGTTGTAATATCAAGTATCTAAGCTTGATCGTTACTCAGAAACATCTTTTGCGTAACGGGTTTGATGTTGGGTACAAACGGTGGACTCGTCATGGTGAGCAAATGATATTGCGCATAAATGTTGCGAATAATCCCTCCAGGAATATTCATGTACCTCCCGAACCTGAACCTATTATTCAGGACAATGAAGAACCACCTTTGAATATGGAAGATATGGTTAGGGATGCAGCCGGTCCTGAATTCGATTGGTCAGAGAACCAACAGCAAGAACCAACCCCTACAGCCAATTTTTTTTTGATGCTATGGACTCTGCGAAAGAGAAGGTCTATCCAGGTTCCGAGATTAGTGTGTTGGAGGCTATGGCTGAGCTCCTTAACATAAAGGCTGATTGCAATATTAGCCAGTCTGCTTATAATCGTATCATGAAAGCAATTAAGCGGATGTTGCCGAAAGAGAATAAGATGGTTACAAACTTTTATGAGACAAAGAAGTTGGTTGGGCAGATTGGGCTATGTTATGAAAAGATTGATGCGTGTAAGAATGACTGCATGCTATTCTACAAGGAAGATTCACAGAAGACGGAGTGTTTAATTTACGGAGAAAGTAGATATAAGCCAAATCAGAGGGGTAGTTCAAAACACAAGAAAAACAAACCACAAAAGCAGTTGCATTACATGCCGTTGTTTCCAAGACTGCAACGCCTCTACGTGTCTAAATCTACTGCAGAAGCAATGCGTTGGCATAAGGAAAGTTTGCGTGAAGAGGGTGTGTTGATTCATCCCAGTGATGGGGAGGCATGGAAACACTTTAATAAGACTTATCTTGACTTTGCGTTTGAAGCAAGAAATATACGGTTATGTATCTGCTCTGATGGTTTCAATCCGTTTGGTCCTGGGGCAAAATCTTACTCTTGTTGGCCGGTTATAGCCACTGTCTACAATCTTCCCCCCTGGTTGTGTATGAGTGATCCCTACAAGTTCTTGTCGTTATTCATCCCGGACCAAATGTACTCGGGAGGAACATTGACGTCTATCTCCGAACTTTGATGGATGAATTGAAACAGCTTTGGGAGGATGGGGTCGAAACGTGGGATGCTTTCAAGCGAGAGAATTTCAACATGAAGGCCGTGTTGATGTGGACAGTTAATGACTTCCCTACATATGGGATATTATTGGGTTGGAGCACCCAAGGGAAGTTGGCCTGTCCGTATTGTATGAGTGACAAAAAGTCTTTCACGCTCAAGCACTCTGGAAAACCATATTGGTTCGATTGCCATAGACAATTTCTTCTGGAGGACCACCCATTCAGGACCCAGAAGAATGCGTTTAAAAAGAACAATATTGACCATGATGAGGCCCCAATTCGTTTAAGTGGTGACACGGTCTATGCGGAGGTATCTAGATTGCCCGATCCTCGGTGGGGGAAAAAGTTTTTTAAGACCAAAATACAAGGGTTTGGAACTTCCCATAACTGGACCAAGAGGAGTATATTTTGGGAGCTGCCATACTGGAAAACAAATCTCATTCGACATAACCTTGACGTGATGCACATTGAGAAGAATGTATTCGATAATATTTTTAACACGTTGATGGATTTCAAGGCAACAACTAAAGACACAAAAAAAGGTCGAATGGACCTTAAGGAAATCTGTAAGCGGCCGGCCTTAGAGATGGCATACGTCAATGGTAAACCAGTTAGACCGGTGGCTCAATACGTGCTTACAAAGGAAAAAAAACTCCTCCTCCTGAAATGGCTCAAGGATTTAAAGCTTCCAGATGGTTATGTGTCTAACATTGGCAACTGTGTCAATGTAGAGGAAGGGAAGGTGTAGGGTTTGAAGATTCATGATTGCCACGTTTTTCTGGATAGACTACTTTCGATTGCTCTCAAGGGTCTCTTGCCTGACAATATCTGGGTGGCGTTAACAGAGTTAAGTGATTTTTTCCGAGCGTTAACATTGACCACACTGCGTGTTGATCACATGAAAAAGCTTGAGGAGAGCATCGTAGTGACTTTGTGCAAACTTGAGAAGATATTTCCTCCTTCATTCTTTGATTCTATGGAGCATTTACCGGTCCACTTGGCATACGAAGCTAGAGTCGGTGGTCCAGTTCAATACAGATGGATGTATCCATTTGAGAGGTAATTGAATTTATTCTATTTCTAAATAATTTGAGCGTTAACAATATACCTTCTTTAACATTATTCATGTTTTAATCTACGAATGACTTTTAGGTATCTAGGCCAATTGAAAAGGAAGATGAGCAATAGGGCCATGGTCGAGGCCTCAATTTCAGAGGCTGTTATTATAGATGAGATTGTTGCCTTTGTCGGAACATATTTTCCTCCTAATGTTGATACGAGATTGACTAGGGTTGGCCACAATTATGATGGTGGTTGTCCGTCTAATGGAAACATCTCTGTATTTTCATTGCCTGGTCGGTTCCTCGGCAAACGGGTTAGTACGCGTACGTTAACGGCTAAAGAGTTTGCCGCGGTTTCACTCTATGTTCTTCTTAACTGTGACGAGGTTGAGGAATATATCAAGTAAGTCATTGATGTTATGTTTACGCCTCGTCGATTAAATTATGCATGTTTAGTTACCTGCATATGAAATGCCTTGTTTAACCCTATTGCAGAATGTTTGAATATTTAGCTCAGGATTTATCTCCAGAACTCATCGCAACTAGGACGGACACTACAAGAAAAACAGGTTTTAGCGACGGAAAAATCCGTCGCTAAAAGTCATATTTCCGTCGCTAAAACGATTTAGCGACGGATTACCGACGGATTTTTTCCCTCGCTAAAACCCTCGTCGCTAATTTTTAACGACGAAAATTCCTGTTCGTCGCTATAATACCGACGGAAAGATCCCTCGCTAAATCATTCAATCCGTCGCTAATTATATTGATGAAACGACGAATTTATAGTATTTTGCGAGGGAATAATCCGTCGTTAATATTAAAAATCCGTCGCAATAATGGAAAAGTTATTAATGGTTGACGACGAATTAACAATGTATAGCGACGGAATCATCCGTCGTTAGTTGTTGAAATCCGTCGTTATATGTGGTTTTTTTACCGTGGGATTATTTCCGTCGGTAATAGGTTTTTTTAGCATCTTTAAAATGGCAGTAGCGACGGATGAATCCGTCGCTAGAATCCGTCGTTAAAAGTAGCAGTAGCTTTAGGACCTATTTCATTTATTTTTTTCTACCACCTGTTTCATTTCTAATACTCCCACCTAATTCATTAACCCAATACATATACCAAAAACCAATACATATACCAAAAACCAATACATATACCAAAAATATAATCTAACTCACAATATTCAGAATTTAAGAACTAGTTCACCAAAATAAAAGTACCATCAACAAGTAGCAAAATATTAAAATTTAAAATAGAAGTTTCTAAAGTATCAACGACTAAGACCTATGACCCATAGAATCCATGATAATTTGTAGTTTCTTATCTAGTTCCGCCCGATGTTGCTCCAGCTCCTCTATCTTCTCCTCCAATCCTTTCCTCTCTTGAGCATGTTTTTCTCCATTTCTTCCCGACATTTTTTTCTTCATTGAGCTTCTCTATCATCTCACTCTTAAAATCCGTTAAATTATCTTCAACCATTTGGGTGTTAGATCCCTTGCTAGTACCATCATCACTAGCCAATGACGAGCCAACTGAACCAAGACCATACACCCGCTGTTTCTTTACGCCGGCAACTCTCAAGTATATCTTATTTTCCTCCTCCACGCTTAACTCTCTTTCGGAGGATGCCACCTCTATCTCGCGTTGATAGTCCTCCTACAAAAAGCAATTTATATATATATATCATTACTAACATACATGAACAAAAAAAATCCAATTTATAAATAATAAAAATACTTACACAAATTTTCCTAGCATGATTGTCCACATAAGTACCATCTTTGCGTACATGTGTCCTTAGTTGAAGTTTAAACAAACTAGGTGGGATGCCTTGATTTTCTTTTTTCTGCAAGAAGACCGATAAAATAAAAGGCATTCATAAACAACGGGGGAATGACCAATATATGAAATGTACTTTTCAATTTTTATCAATTAATGTAAAAAACTGCATAAGTAAAAAGGCTTTCTTGGGTGACCAAACATGAATTGGACACAAATAAAATCAAATACGTACGTACCATACTTTCCAAGTGGGCTACGGCAGATTTGGAACCTCCCGTATGCTTAGAACAACCGTCTTCCTTCTCGGTTAGTCGATTTTTTGAATTTATCTCCGACTTTCTTTTGACTTCATCTTTATTAAAATGTTGTACCCATTGAGCCCAATCCGCCTCGCCTATGCAATCCGGTTTCTTCTTTTGTGGACCATTCCAATTTTTCTTAAAATTGCTCACCATGTCACTGTAGCGAATTCTTCCTAGTTTCATGAAAGCATTCTTGATAGTTGTCTCCTCTTCTTGAGGCCATCTATAAATTTTCTGCAATATTGATATGACAACAAATTCATCATCAAAAACAATCGAGTTAACAAAAGTTGTTTACAAGTTTAACTGCTCGCTTAAGTGCCTTAAAT